>VXBJ01006925.1:688821-704844 GCA_013400055.1 Nycticryphes semicollaris
AAAAAAAAAAAAAAAAAAAAGCCAAGGAATGGTTGGAGAAGCAGTCCTTCTTTGACTTTTAGTTTCCATCCTACATATTCCTATTCCATCTCAAATTTCCAGTCCCAGTCACTATCATAAAGATATATATCTCTCTCTCTTTGCCAAGAAAAGGTACTACAGTCCAGAAAATGCCAAGTCCTTACGCATTTTGGCTGGAGATTATGCATGCCCAAATGTACAGTTCTTCCATTTCCAACTGTTAAAAGTCCCAATAAGCAGCAGTACTAGTCAGGATGGGGAGATGACACTACTGAGGTCTAATTTAATCTCTCGCTACTGTGAAAGATGGGAAAAAAATTTGTCCCTACTGCGCACTAAATTCTCTTTAAAATCAGCATTGGGAGTTCAGGGATGTTTGGAGAATTGTGTCTGTCCCTTAGCTTTTAACCACAGTTTCTCCTGATGTCAGTGGACCTGACTGAAAGTCCTACAGAGTCTTAAGAGAAGAGTTAGACCCCCTCAAAGTGCAAGTTCCTTCAGTGTTCTGATGCTGCTCAAAAAAAAAAACCCACAGGCGTGATGCCGGTGATGATGGATCCCCAAATGAAGTGCAGTTTAACCAAAGGGGGAGGATTTAGCAAAATGCATAAATTTTTTGTACGCTACTGTCTGTAACAGGCAGATCTTCAGCCAGTTTAGCAAGCATAAGTTACAGCTGGCTTTTGCTGGAAAAGTTTATGCTCTTGACCCTCCTCAGTTGTATAGCCAATAGGGAGTTGTCAGGCTTACATGTGTTTTTAAACTTCTTTCAGCTAAATCAGAAATCCAAAAGCAAAATACAGCTCTCAGCAGTATCATGTGGAGTTGTGACAGTCCCTGGAGGGCTCGGGGTCCATAAACCAATGAATGGATTACAATGAGGCATAAATGTAGTATTTTCATCCATGACAGATATAATCTTGAGCCTGTATTTTTCATGTTACTTAACTCTTTCAGAACGTAATGTGTGACAGAAAATGTCTTATAATGCACATTGCAGTAAATATCAGTCAAGTATGCTTTATTGCTGAGCTTTACATGTTTCCAGAAGTTAACAGGCACAGCTGGGATATAAGAAATGGCAATGTTGTATACATTTCTTGAACATACAAAATACCTTGGCTCTCTTCTCCCCCACCCTCCACATTGCATCCCCAGCTGTTCTGATCATGTCACACAGTGGATGAGTTTTTCCATCGTCAGCTCCTCCTAAAATGATAACCTTTATTCAGGCTTTCATTCTTCTAAAAATAAACTCCATTATCCACATTGTCATCACGTTCAAATTAGACTATCACGGCCTATATTGCATGGCACAGAAAGGGTAACTGAGGGAAGATGGTAAACTGTCTGTTGGTAGCTGGACCTAGCAGAAAATACTCAGTGCTAATATTTAACAGCTATTGACTTGCCTACAAATGACTCAAATCTCACTGCCTGAAAATTCCCTTTTGTTGCTCACCCTAGTGTCATGGTCACAACTCCAGACAGGTAAGGATCCGAAACTGCCTATCTTTGGGGGCATGAAGCTGCTTGTATCCCAAAAGACTTACTGAGGGAGGACTTTTGAAGATTCCTGATGGTCCTGAAAGACCTTTTGCTCAAGCAGGGAAAAAAGTACGCTTCATAAATTAACAGAGGACCACAGAAATCCTATTCCTGGTTGCCCAGAGAAGTTGTGGATGCCCCATCCCTGCAAGTGTTCAAGGCCAAGCTGGATGGGGCTTTGAGCAACCTGGTCTGGTGGGAGGTGTCCTTGCCCATGGCAGGGGGGTTGGAACTCGATGATCTTTAAGGTCCCTTCCAACTCTAACCATTCTGTGATTCTATTTTATTTCAAATACATTAAGCATTGGTCAGAATGGACCTACTGACCCACGGGTGAGAAGCAGTAACTGCAGTTAATGGGAACAACAAGAGTGGTGAAGAAGGTATTAAAAGAGAAGACAAACAAGCCAACAAACAAACAAAAAAGAAATAAGCATTCACAAAAGTAAATACTAACGTGTTACAGAGAGAGAATGGCTATTTCCAAACATTTTGTAATTTTAGATATTATTCTGTGTTGCATAAAGTAAGACAATGTTATTTCCTTTTAAACTGCCAATCCATTTAAACCAGCGAGATGATGTGTGTACTTGAGGTCTGTATTTAGTAGGGATTTTTCCCCCTTTAGCAAAAACCTTGTTGATTTAAAAAGTGAACAAAGATGAATCAGGTGGTAAATGTATTCATGTAATCATTTTCATTAATAAGCCGTTATAAATAATAGAGGGAAGGTTTTAAGTGTATAATTTTCTGTAGCACAATTGAGATTTTTCCACATCTTCAGCAGTAAGTTAATTAGAATCACCTGCATTTTCTTGGGCGGACACCAAATGGATTGCAAACAAAAACAGATTAAAATAGCTGTAGCTCATGGCATACAGATGACAAGATTCACAAAGAGGACAATCAGGCAATGAAAACCTCCTCTTTTTCAAACATTTTTAAAGGAAATTCAGCTCTTGTGAGTCGCTGTAAAAAGACGTTTGTAAGTGTTTCGCTGAAAGACTAGAATGGCTTTGTTTCTGATCCCATGATGAGTGAAAGAAATGTTTAAGAAAGATCACTTTACAGAGAGATTCAGACTGAAATGTGATGACTGTGATTCAAGCCAAGCCAAAAATTACAGCTCAGAATTAAAGGGGATGGACGTGGCTTGGGAATCCATTTTCCCACATTCCTGAATCTCAATCATCCCAGCCAACGTCTAAAAGAAAATACAGTGGAAAGCAATGAGGTCATTTTGTTTAGCTGCAAGAAGTGGGACTATCAGAGCAGCAAAAGCATATATTGGAGGTAACGGCAAAATTACAGTGAACATGCTGCATGTTCGTTGGTCTCATTCTAAACAAATACCTTCAAAGCTGAGTTTTGTTTCTTGTTACAGGGAGCCCTCCGAGTTAAGTCTTCTTGTTCCTGGGGCTTTTAAGCCATAAACTTCTTGAATGTCAAAGACAGTGCAACACAATAGAGGAGAAGACGAAGGCATTAGAGAGCTTGATTTAGGCGTTAAACAGCGGCCCCGCATAGCAGTGAACTGTGTGCTGCTTTAAATTGCACTTGCTTTGTAGTGTCGCTACCCTTATTTATTTGTATGTAAATATCTAAGTGGAAAGTCTACCATCAAGTGATATGAAACAGAATAAAGTATATCATCCATCATATTCACTTGTTACTTATTCTCGGTATGTAACGCTCATATTCAGTCTTGTAATTGCTTCCATTAAACAGTTTCTACAGGGTCTCGAAAACAATAAGGTCTTAGTCAAGCTTTTCTCCTTTCATTGCGTCTTGAAGTTATTACTGCAAGAAAAAATGAGAATCTCTTTTTATGTAGGAATCCCCCTCACCTTCTTGATGCTATTTCTTGTTAGCTAATTTACTAAAGAGATTCACCAAACTTCATGTCAGACACCTTCTATAGAGTCGTTTTGTAGCTTGTTAAGAGCTAGGACAATTATTTCTCCTCTCCTTCCTTCACCCACTATCTCTGCCTTTACTAAATTCTGATGCAATGTTAGATTTCTACTAATAATGCAATAAAGAAAGTCTTGTTCGTGCTACCTTGAATACGAGCTTGTCTGTCACAGGTTCCACAGCTGGGCAGTGCTGGTCATGAATCCAGTACCTGCAAATCATGTGAAAAGTACTGATGGAGAGGACATCTCTCTGTCCTCTTTCTAATTCAAAGCAACAAAGAACACATATTATGTTTCATTTTATTTGCTTTAATATCAAGTACAATGCTTTACAGGAGATCCTATTTGTAGCACGTGAAGAGGTACAATCTCTCCCCTGCCTCTTATTGATACTCCTCTTTCTATAATTCAAGGGATCACAGTAGTCCTCTCTGCTACAACACTGAACTGAGAGATCATGTTCAGCTAATTATCTAAAATAACCCTCAAGTCCTTTGTAACCTGCATCCAGAGTGTTGCATCTACCCTGAGTTTCCCCGTACAAAAACTTATTTAACCAGACTGAGAACACTTCAGGTGGCAGCTCACATCTTCTGTATTTTTACCTGTCCTCATCGTTATTTACTATCTCCCTGATCTTTGTGTCATCTGCTTACTTTGTCAACAGAGATTTTTTTTGTTGCATTGTCCACCTCTCTGGTAAAGGTATTAGGTGGCACTGGACAGAGAGCTCCACTCTTGAGAGCTCTGCCAGTTATGACCTTGTTAACTGATATCTCCCATTAACTGCCACATTCTGAGGTCTGTTGTTGAGTCACTTTTTAATCCATGTAATATATGCCCTGCTAATTCCATAAAATGCAAGTGCTTTAATCAAAATGTCATGTGGTACTAAGTCAAAAGCCTCATGGAAATCCAAACATACTATTTCAGCACCGTTGTCTTTATCAGCCAGACCTGTCAAAAATCCAATCCTATCAAAAAATGCAACAAGTTTGCTAGACAAGGCCCTGATTTCCAAGAAACCATGCTGGTTGGGCTTAATTATATTTTGCTATGAATTATTTGTTCATAGAGACCTGAATTAATTATTTAAGTAGACTGTCTGGGACTGAGGTCAGTCTAGCCGGTCTCCAAGTGCATCCCTCTTACTGCTTTTACAATATCAGAATAATTCTTCTGCCACTGTTACCAGCCTTAATCATCTCTAAGTATTTCTCTATATTTCCTTTGCAAATGAGAGACACATGTATAGCATGAGAACTGATAAGTGAAAACTGATTTTTTTTTACAACAGTGATTAACTCTGTCCTTCAGATTGACTTCCAATACCACCCGCTGTTCAGTCTGCCCTAGGTTTGGTTCTCCTTGTCTATCTGGTAGAACTATTTAACATGACATTTGCATGATGCCCACTTCCATGCCAGCTCAGTACCTTCTCTGGACCAGGGATGGGACCTGTGTCACCTCTGTTCTTTGCTACTTTTCATTATTTCCTTTCTACTAGCTTACAAATATTGATCCTTCTGTGGAACTCTATTTTTCTTGCACATTGTTTTCTGGTGTTTTTTTTTCATCTGACACATTATCATTCCATTGTTATATTTGTTCCATTCCCCCATTTCTGCTTCTTTAAATGACTTCATGTTTCACTTTTGTGCCCTTAGTAAACTTTTAAAAAATTGTTTATATATCAAATATTTATGGTACAATGCATATGGAAACAGGAGGAAAGAATTATAGTTTTAGGGAGAACATACCCTGATAATGACCTCTTAAATATTTGTAAAGATAGCCCTGGGCATCTGAGCCCACAAAATAGTTTATAATACAACAGCTTGATTACATAATGATACTTTAGTTTTAAAACGTATGATCTTTCTGTTTATGGGAAGGCATAATAGGCTCCTTTGAAATACAATATTTTTGCCCTGAACATAACTGATTTTAAATGAAAGGACTAACTAAAGAATGCCTTTCTTCAAGTTTGTACTTCACTTTGTTGTTGAATCCAGCATGATGGTTTCTTTTACAAAACTTCTACCAGGCCTGGGGACCACACCTATTTCAGGATACATTAGTTGTGAAAGTTTCATGGGTTTCTGTGCAGGAAGTTACCTCGTATCATTTAAAATGGCATGTTTCAAATTCTAAAGAGTGTTAAAAAAAAAAAGAGAGAAATTTCTGTATACGACCCCTCCCTTCCCCCTGCACAGAGAGCATATCCTTTTATATTTAGTTTGGAGATATCGTCAAATTGAATTTGAAGATGTTTTCAAATATAGATTAAGAAGAATGAAATGGGATTTGGGAAAGTGATTTGTTCTGTGCAATAGAAAGAAATTAATGAGAATGTTTCATTCAAGGAATTTCATAAAGCATCAAAACTACCTCCACCAATAGCCCCATATTTTAAAAAGTGTATTTGGATAAATAGATCACCTAAGCTGTAATTATTTCCTGTATTTTAGATGTTTCTCTGCACTACCCTGTTCCAGCTCAAACTGCCACTGGAGCTGACACTGACCTGCATTTGTGGCTATTCCCATTTTGATTAGAAGCAGAAGCGCAAGAAATGTCCTTAAATAAGTGTTCTTCTAATATCTTCTGTGCAGTTATGCAGAATGTGTATAACATTTATTATAGTTCATTATTCTCAACCAAGCCTGAGTTCAGTTGCCTTTTAACTTTCTCATCAGGGAGTACCTGTATGATTTTTTAATGAAAGTAGTTAAAATTTGCCTATAGTTTGGCAGCTAAACTGATGTATTATTGAATAAGTCCTTTCCCTACATTTCTTTTTCTTCATAAAATTTAGAGTGGAAATAGTGAAGTCTTTACCATGCTTTTGGCTGCCACTTCTAATTGTGCGTCCATCCTGTTCTCAGATTCCTCATTAAACCAAACAGAAACAAAGCTGGAGATGGGGATATAAAGCAAATAGAACACTATAAAGTTCTCCTCTAGGGCAAAATCGAGTGATTCTTCCCTGATAAACCCCACTCCAAAACACAAGAAGGTCAACCTACAGTGAACAACAGTTGGACTTTATTACAATGGCTATTTTTTTTTTCTGAAACGTTCTTTACCACTGTATTTAAATGCCAGCACCAGATAGGAAACTCTGCAAGGCTTTTGTTTCATCTTGTTCCCTAAGTATTTATAGCCTGACGTGAAGAAACACTGACAGCAGTGCAGCAATGTTTTTATTCTTGACAGAGGTGCCCTTAAAAGCTAATTTGCTTGGAAAGTTTTTCATAGAATCAGGATATTAGAACTATAAAGACACATTTCTCTCTCTCCTCTTCTCTCTCTTTCTCTTTTGCACCTAATTGGATTTCCAAAATAAGTTGTTAACAATCCAGCTAAGATAATGTGGTCGTGAAAAGGATGTCCAAATCCACCAATTTGCATTGGTTTGGTTTGGCTTAACTTTCAAAGTTCTTGGAGCAGAAAGTTGATGGCACGTGAACACTATAATTGGCTTGGTATACTTGGATTTTTTACTTTTTATATTTTTTTTTCTCTCTGCCATGTTGCATAGTGTTCAAATGAAATCTTAATCAGGCCTCGTTTCTGCACCATAGTAAATTTATAACAATAGTAATGCACTTGTATACTCCAGTTCACTTTGCAAGATGTAATATCCTCCAATTTACGCTATAGTTTGTAATTTTCCTTCAATCTGGATGATGTATACAGGTTCCAAACTGATGTTAGTAATGTGAGACATTGCTATTTCTTGCAAAGTGACATGTATTGCTTTCACTTACGTTTACATAAAAAAAAAAAAAAGGTGAAGAAGCAAATAGAGCTAGATCTGAATAAAAGTCACCATTCTGTTTCTGATTGTTGTTTTGTTTGATTTTTCGTCTTTACTTTCTGGTTTAGACTTCAAGTTACATGATGCAATTCTTAATCCCTTATCACAGGAGTCCAACATTCCTATGCTGGGAATTACTCTTGCTTTCTCGCTCTCCTCTTACAAAAACAGAATGAGACTCCTCAGATTTAGGATAGAATTGCATTACTTAAACATTTTAGTAATTTCCATTTGCTCATATGTTATATATCCAGTAGATGGATAACTTCCAAGTGGTCTTGATTACCAAATCCTTTTTGATTTCTCTTAAATAAACATTTTCTTTATCCCTCTGTAACCAAAGGGGATCTTCTTGAAATGAATCATCACTCTCAGTATTATGTTGCAGGACACCCACAGGTGCAGGATAGAAAATTTTCTAATAAAAGTTATAGATAACCAATGCATAACATGGAATTATTATTCCTTTTTTTTAAAATAGAATGTTAGGACATTCCTGACAGGATAGATATAAAATAAGAACTTTATTTTGTTGAGGGAGAAAGCAAACACACAAACAAATTAAAGACTTTATTTGGTTTCAGTCTGCATCAAAAGCAAAAATAAATCATTTAGAATGTTTCAAGATCAGTGAGGAATATGAAGAATACTTCCAAGCAGTTGAGTCCACTGGCTATGGGCCTCATCTGCCAAGGCACACTGCAAGGGCCTCTGAAATAAGGACTTGAACCTCAACTCCTTCCTATTTAAGTGCAATTAAAACCTGGTTTCTGGGCTTTTGCACTGGTTTTCACTCTTTCCTATAGTTTCAGGGTTTTTTTCCCTCCCACCCTGAACTGGAAATATATTTTCCCCTAGATACATTGTGAGGAAGTATTTACTGAAAATTTTTGGTTTTAACAAATTAATGTTTTCCAAGAGAAAGTTTTTTCTGTGAAATTGCTTGCCAAAAGATAATTAAAACTTGTGTTCCAAGTGATGAGTAGCCTTAAAAAAACTCTTTATAGAGTCTCTTCGCTTCTTATGTACTTGCAGGTTTTAAACGTGAAGTGACAATGTACAGTTTAGTGTTTTCCATTTTTAAGCATGCAGATTTGGTCGGTTTTTGCACAATAGCTAATTCTCCTGGGAAAGGAGAGCAGTTCCCATGTGCTTTGAAATGCTACAGCTATGCAACCAGGGCTGGACGTGCTATTTTAAACAGTCATATCAGCAGAGCTTGCTGTAGGAGATAATATGTCACAAAAGGGAGTATGACATCTAGTTTCACCTAGAAGATAAACCTTGAGTAGATATGCAGGGAGAAACAAAACTGTCAGGTTGTCCTTGAAAAGAATGGCCTATATTAATGAAGAAATGTACTCCAGGGCATATGCTATTTGGGATATTTAATTTTGTCTTCAAACTTGCCTGATCCACTATGAAGAATATAGTAGAGCAACAGTAGCTGTGTGTAGTCTCGGGCACATCATGATCTTGGGGTGGTCATCTCACTGCTTTATTTTCAGAAAGGTCACAGCCTCAGAAATTCATGTCTGAAAAGCCCCGGCCCCAGACTGAGAAGTTTCCCCAGCATTATTCATACAAAACACACCACGTTCAAGCGGGGCTTGCATAGCATCATGCGGACCCCAACCAGCCCTTCTCTATAACAAGAGAGCTAATTCACTCTTCCTTCCCCTGTCACACTCGAATACCCTTGCAGAACCACACTCTGCTGACAGAATTACAAGATAATTATAGTCAGGTGTTTTGTTTTCACTTAAGTTAATCTACCAATTTTATTTTTCATTGTTGTTTTAATCAGGCAGGCAGCACTTTCAGTTGTTGTCAGGTGGATTATTTTTCAGTCGTTCTCTACGTGGCTCTTCTTCATACTTGTTAGGGCGCTTCTGGCTTCCTGACAGACGTACAAAGAAAAATACTTATATGATCTAAAATGAAATATGTGTTTCTCTTTCAGGTCTAGATGTTGATGGAATATACAGAGTTAGCGGCAATCTGGCAACAATACAGAAGTTACGATTTGTTGTCAATCAGGGTAAGTGATTCCTCCACCCTGGTAATGTTTTGTTTAGTACTTAACTGTCTCAGATGACAGTATTTCAGAATCTGCTATACATTAGTGGCATAGAATGATGAGCTGTGCTTTGGAAAAGAGAGGAAAGGGAAGGTAGAAAGATATTGCACAGAGGGAAGTGTCAGCTAGGAGAGAGAAAAAAACAGCAGAGTAAGCAGAGGAAAAGAGTAGTTAAACAGGAGATGAGAAACAAACAAACAAAACAAAACAACCCACAAAAAAAAAAAAAAAAGAAAAGAAAAAAAGGAGGAAATGGATACATGAAGTAAGGTGGCAAAAACCAAAGCATATGTAGAAATCAAAGAATCAAAGTGAGGAAAAAAAAAAAGATTAAAAGGAAAAATAGCAGATTGGTTGTTAAAAGTTAAACAAAGCCAAAAGTAGAACAGTGAAAGAGAAAAAGGTGCTGAAAAGAACTGAAAAGGAAATACTAAAAGTAGAATACTAGCTCTGTCAAGTCAGTGGAAGAATTACCTCTAATTTTGAAATTGCAAAGATTTGACCCCAGAAAATGAGAAGAGGAAAGATGAATACTTGGGGGACTTGTGAACCAGAATTAGAACCAACCTGTAAACATTTGCTGACTGTATTCCTGCAGATTCCACATATAATGAACATATTTCCACAAATACAAAAGAACATTTTTCACGGATGTGGCCTAAACGAATCTAACAGTGATCAATAGACACTGTTACAAGTGTGTAAGCCAATATTGGTAGCTAATTAGGGTACATGACAACTACATTCACCTCTCTCAACAGTTTACTACTCTTGGCAAAGACTTCCCCATATTTAATAGCCTAGAAAATATTATCATTGACTGTGAATATCCTGATGCAACTTAATGAGAAATAAAAGGAAGCTTCTCAGAAATAAGGAAAAATCCCAAATCTTAAATTGCATTATAGAATCTATATACTTTTGAATTAATCAAGTACGAAGGTGAAGCTGCTGCAACATATTTTTCCTACTTTTTATTAACTCTTTTGAAAGTTACCTGGAGACTATAACTAGAACTGCTAAAAATTGTCTATTGTATGTGTGGAGACAATAGTTGTTGGAGAACTGTTTCTTCAATTAGTTTTGTACTGTACATAAACTAACACTTCTGCCTCAAAAATTCTCATGAAATGGAGAGATATGAGAGGCATAAAAATATTCCCACCTTGGAACTTCCATTTACATCGCTAGGGAAGGCTTCAGGGGAGCCACAGATGTTTGTCACCTCCTGAGCTGCTCCAGATCACTTATCTTCAGCTGAAACTGGAGGGTGAACTCTGTTTTATAAGGAATCAGTATTTATGCCAGTAAATTCAGTGAGACCAAATAAATCATCAGCCTCATGGTTTTGACTCATTACTTGGGTTCCCTTAGATTTATAGTTGTTGGGTATTTGTGTGTTGATAATATAGCCTGCCTTGGCTTTCAAATGACTGTATACTGTATTTTGTTTGGAGACAGAGAGGCAAAACTGGGATTTTCTATCCTCCTTCACCGCCTAGGATCTTTGCTCAGGAAAATATGTGCCATAAAAATCATGTCTCGTGGCATGATTAACCTGTCTCGTGACAAATTAACGTACTTGAGATTAGCATTGCTGCTCAAGCTTTCACCTAAAACAGATGGGTTCATACGGCAAAGCTAGACAAAGTCTGGCCAGCTAGAAGTCTAAGCTGGCTTTTTGCAGTGCAGAGGTGCCAGGCACCTTTTTCTTCTGGTTTATACCACTGCAAAAACTGAATAAGTAAAAGGGAAGTTAATGGTACATTAGAACAACTCTAACACTGGCTACTTAGGACATGTGTAAAAAATCTGCCAATTGAGTGACTAATGGAAGGTGCAGGCGGGGAACAGCTCATTGAGGCACCATGTACGTGCAAAAATACCGTGGGGGAGATGGTCTGAACAGGATTTACTTAAAATGTGCTTGCAGGGACAATAGCAGTCTCCACCTGATGTCCGCAAGGGCCTGTTGTCCCCTGTCAGTTAGATGGTGAAGACAGCAGCAGTTTCAGACTGTTTTATTAAGTGACAAAAGTTACTTTGAAAACCAGTATATGCTATCAACCTGCTTATTTACCAGTCCTCAAAAGCTCTGCCATAGGATGATGTTTAATAAAACACTTGCAACACATCACTTTCTCACTTGGTAATTATTGTGACCTCCAATGTCCAATCTCTATACCTTCATTTTTGTGTAGTTATCAGTGAAAAAGAATTATTTATATATATGATTTTCCCATAGGGATTTTTCTTTTTTATTACAGTTAAATTTTAATTTAATTATAAATGCAAACAAATGTTCTGAAAAAACCTATTGACATTGCAGAGATTGACTGTGCAATCAGTTCTTATACAGGCCAAATACTTAATGGGCTCTTTCTTCCTGCCTGCTTTGCCATTGTGTTACACCTACATTTATAGGATATAAATAATATGTATCACATTGAAAATTAAAGATCGTAGAAGAAACTCTAGGCTGGCTGCCATATCAAAGTATTTTTATTAGAATAATAATTAATTAGGAAATAGCAAAGCTTTATTTGGCTCCTTTTCCTATAATGTTAATGTCATTGCATCAAAAATTAAATGAGAGCTGGTGAATATAAAAGGAAAACAAACTAACAATTGACAACTTCATCACTAAAGAAGAAATAAGAAGAGTACAAATCTAAAAAGACCCTTTACATTGTAGATTTTGGGGGGTGAGGATGGGTTTTAAAAAAAAACCCCATGCCTTATATCTTTTTAAACTCTCTGAATATACTTTGTGTTTCCTTTTCATTTCTTGAGGTAGGCAGCTTCTGAACAGGGCTTTGACCTTGCCAACATGAACATCAGCAGAACAAACTACCTTATTTACTTTATCCCTTTCACAGAGTTTGCTTTTTCTAGAAAAGTCTATTGATATCACACCTTTTTTGCTTCTGTGCAACAGGATTATCTTTTATCTATGATTTATTTTCCCATTAAAAGCTGAAAAGATCAGTTGATCATAAGAGGACCAGGCTATAACATCTCTCAGCACTTTCGAAACTCTAAGTCATCATTTTTCAAATCACTGAATCAAGGCAGTAGATGCTGTTTGGACCAAAGTGACATCAGGAAATTTGTACTTCTCTTAGTCTGCAAGCACTGGAAGAATTTTGGTTTTAAAAACTAAGCTACTGGTCATTCAATATTTCTGGCTGAGAACTTATAATAAGGGGTTGTATAATTGCCAGAGACATTAGACAGAAATATCCATTCCTCTTATGCTTTTCATATTTTTCCTTAAGGATAATAGTTGCAAACTTAAAAATATAATAAAAAGATACAAGAATTTTTGGCACTTGGCAATTCTTTAGGGTTTTTATGAAAAATCTGGAGGACTTGCGCTGATTTTAAGCAAGATCCAGGAAGCTCAAGCCTTTACAGATTTTTATAAGGATATTATTTTAATTCACACCTGTTGGAAAAGGGATAAGGTTAAATAAATGGGTCTATTGAACCATGTAAAGTGTACTGGCAGTACCAGGGTATGAGGATGTGAAGGAAAAGATCAGTTGCTTTAATCGAAAGCCCCAGCATGGGGCTGACTTGGGGCTCAGATCCATGGGCTGGGCTGGTCACCCAGAGCCCCAGGTGAGGCTAATTAGGACCATTAAGGCATCCCTATATCAAAGTGAGGACAGATGAAGATGCTTTTCAAAAGCAAGCTTCTGGCCTGTTCAAAAGTGCCAATAATGTGGCCAAAAATTCCTGAGAAAGGGAAACACCATCAAAAAAAGGAGATCTCTTCATCCATAAGGATATTAGTAAGTAAGACTGTGACTTTGTGGTGTGCTCTCTGCTCTGACTAACATCCCTTGTGTTGATGCCCGCTGTGATATTGTGGAGTAAGACCTTCTTTGTGCTAAACCCTGGAGGTTCCCTGTCCCAACGGTCTTCAATTTCCCCCTGTGCTTGAAGACCAGAGACACCTGGATGAGGAGATAGAATCTTACTTGTTTATGCCTCCTGTGCTAGTCTGCTGGGTAGCTGGAAAGGCATTCAATTTCAACAACTGTCAAACAAGCAATTTTCATGAGTGCTAAATTAACTGAAAAAAATGGAGCTATAAAGGGTTCATAACACATTGCTGAAACACTAGGATTCTATCCTAATGCATATATGTTCAGGGAAACTAACCATAGAAATACAAATTTCAATACTTATTGGTTCATTCAGTAAGTGTTGGTTCATACATAATACAAGAGAGCTCCTAATTGTCTTTATATCCAATGCTTTGTTTGCAAAATGCTTGGTATTTGCTGTACAGATGACCTTTGCATCCCGTTATTTCGTGTGAAATACCTTGTGCGTTAACTGTGAAACACCATGTACTGTCCAAAGGTCAATTACTGTGTTTTTACGGCTTAGTTACTATACTTATGTATATTTGTATGGGGAGGGGGGTCAAAAAATATGAATTTTTACAGAGGCTAGATATAGCAGAGGGGTACATTTCTTCTGGAACGTGCAAAAGGACAGCTAAAGATATCTGAATTGGTAACTACATTGGCGGAAACGGTGAATTTACACTTACCCTGACATTACCTCTAGTTAAAAAAAACCAACATTCTGGCAAAAAAAAAGAATTTCAGTTGTTTCTTCTATAGGAATATACTGGAATATAATTCAGTTTAAGAAAAATTAAAAGTAAAATATAAACCACAAATACGTGAACTGATTGTGAATATTTATTAACTAAATAATTTAATAATAAAGAAAATGCCTACTTGATTAATTGTTACAGAGTAAAAATTACAATAAAACTGTCTTGATCAGTGCTTTGCAGAAGCACCATTACTGTCTGTGCAGTTGTTTAACAAGGATTTAATTGGAAAGATAAGTGAATGCACATTTAAAAGTATTGTTAATTTGCTTTATAATCACCCCATCCCTCACAGTATTGACAGCACCAGGCACAAACCCCTTTCTCTCTTACAAGTATTATTTTCCATATGTGCACAATAAATTCTGAAGCAGTAATTGGAAATTTTATGGATTTCAACATACCTAGTGTTTTGAGTTTATAGGTGCCATATCCCCTCTCTAAAGGTAGCTGATAGGTGGCATTTTAAGCAAAATCACTGCCTTTTTCTTACCCATGGGCTGTTTTGGAGGTTGTGGTGTGCTAGTTTGTTAGGTTTTTTGTTGGTTTTGTTGTTGGTTTTTTCTCTTTCCAAAGGAATATCTAATTCCTATTTACTTTTCCTTTCCATTTGAAATATCAACAAAATCCTCATTGCAACATTATTTTTGATTTAATAAACAACAGCCGTCAAAAACAGTAATCTTCAATATGTTTATATTCCATCTGTACTTATATTTATTGTTCTAAAATGGCTCAGATTAATCTAATTGACAAGTAAGAGCCCAGACCATATGAGCAGCTAAGGATGATACCTTTAACCAGCAGGATTCTTCAACAGTACTGACATGTTCTTTATCAATGAACTATGAGAAACGAGGAATACATCTTGGGATTTCTAATTATTTTATTTTTTTTTTTTTAATATTACTGATTCTACGGGCTTGCTGGGACCATATGTCTGAGGCTCAGCTATCGGGAACCGGAGTGGTTTCCCGGCTGGCTCTGCCTCAGCAAGCAGAGCCCACAGAGAAGACACAGGACCAAAGCTGCCTTTGAAATGAAGCTGGCAGAGTGGTTTTGAAGCAAGCATTTGGGAGGAAATTAAAACGGGGAGTTGGGGAAGAAAAGAAAGGAAACTAGTTGAGAGAAAGAGGAAAGAAAGGAGGAGAGAAAAAGAAAGAAAGAAGCAGCTTTTTCTCAGTTTTCTTTAAAATAACAAAAAAAGGAAAGAGAAACAAACACAAATTACAAGACTTCTCATTCAAAGATACCCAAGTCTTCCCGTTGACCCAATATACCCATTTCAAAGGCTCAAAGGGCAGAGGAGAGCAGGTCCTCTGTCAGCTGCCAGTGTCCAGAGAGCAGCTACAAACATGAAGGTCCAACAGGACCTTTGCAGCCTTTATTTAGAATTGCAATAAGGATGTCTGGAGAAAGAGGGGAGAAAAGAAAAAGGGGGATTAGATCTCTCTTGCAGTAATTTTCCTTTTGGTTTCCCAGTCTTTAATTTCTTGTGCATATGCATTAATGAGATTTCAAATTGTATCCTGCTATCTCATTCATTTTTTGGAGTTTTAGGAGGTTACTGATGGCATTTTCTAGGCATATGTGAGTACATTTAGAGACACATCGGGGTCTAACCTTAGAGCCATCCTCCAGCCTTGGTGATGTTCTCCTGGTGATCAAGCATGGCCTAGAGAGTGAAGCCTTTCTCACATTTGCCAGCAGTTTCTTGTGTAGCCAGTTTCCCTGAGAAACCAGTAAGAGTGTTCCAAAGTTCATGTTGGAAATATCAGGCTCAAACTGGGTTACTTGCTAGCTGAGAACCAAAATGCCTTGAAAGCCTTGAGTCAAAAATAGTTTTTTCTTTCTTTTTCACACTTCCCAGGCAAGCACAGAAAATAAAATGGACTGAAGCAATTTTCAGAAATAATTATAAAACAGCTTGTTTCTGGGTTAAGACCTGCATATGCCAAGCTGTAGCCAAGAATTTATTTTTTCTTTTTTTTTTTTTTTT
>VXBJ01006925.1:705898-717072 GCA_013400055.1 Nycticryphes semicollaris
AGAAACAATAGAACGGGAATGTGAGTGTTTTTCCAATATAACTTATTTTGTTCTCAGTGTGAAGGGGAGAAAAAAAAAAAAAAAGAAGAGAAATACAATCAGAATTAGAAGTTTTAGTTGCCCGATCTGTACCTCTAGACACTGTACAATTTCTCTTGCCAATGGTCTTGTCGCATTTTTCTTTTCACCAGTGTGATGAATAAGTCAGTAGATTGGGGCAGAAGAGGCAGTAAACTGGGTTAATGTGGTCAGCCACAAACATTGCACGGATTTTATGGCATGTATTGTATGATCAAGCATTTAAGACACGCCTTTTATTTCTTTTCTAACCACAGCACTCTTTGCGTTACAATAGCTTTTTTGCTTAGTAACACTTCAAGAAGCTGAAGAGCTTCTTGATAACCCCTCAAGGAGTGTTATTTAGGTGCTGAGGGGGACTGTAGTTTTGCACGCTGTAGCAAGGGATTGCCTTTTTCTTTTTTGGGTGGGGGTGGGGGATGTTCACTGTTGTCATGGGTGACTCTTTGTTTGGGTTTGTTGCTCTGATAAAAACGCTGCAGGAAATACCATTCCACAGAGCTCCGAAATAACAAGGATAGGAAATAATTTATTGAGTCGTTTGTTAAAAGTATTAACAGGAAAACTTTCTAACTACGCTTTTTAGGACGATGAAATAATCTCCAGAAGCTGGAGGTTGCCAGGCTTATTTGTAGAGAAACTGAGCCAAGTGTCAAAGGTATTTTGCATGGGATGATCTTGCTCTGCAAGGGGATGCATACCCTGGAGAGCTAAGCTGCATTGTTCCTACTTAAAGCTGGTCCTGCTCAATGTCTTACAAGATCATGGTGTGGCCTAATATTTGGAGTGTTTTTCACCCCTGTGGTCAATATCTGTAATTCTGTGGTTTGTGAGTAATACTAGCTGACAAATCGGAGCTTGCAATGGGGTCTGCAATAAAAAGGGTGATGTTATGTGTGTATGTACTTTACATAATATTGTGCAGGGTGGCAAGGGATGAGAAGTTACCACACTGTGGAATTAAGCTTTATCATGGTATTTGTGGTCTTCTGTATACTGAAAAGTGGGAAAACCATAAATGCTATGGTAGATCCAACTGTTGTGAGTAGCAAGTGATTTTTGCTTGGGGGAGACTTTGGTGATGCATTTAACTGTTGAGTCTCAGTGGCTGTTTTAGTGGGAGGTAAAAATCCTGGAGGCCAAACTCGGACATCACTGGGGACCAAACTGGAAAACTTACAAAAGAAAAAACCTTGGAGGAAATTTAAAAAAAAAAAAAAAAAAAAAAGGGAAAAATATATAAACTACATCTTCCGTGGTCATAGAAAACTGTTACAGTTTTATGAGGAAATCCATGTTCTTTTATTGACTGTCTTATTTGTTGATACAATCTTTCTTAGAAACATATTCCTGCTAAAATTAATAGATTATCTTAAGAAATTTTCAAGTCACTCATCCCATCATTATTTATGGATCTAGAATTGAATATTCTTGGGTTTTTTCTCTTTTTTTTCTTTTNAGAAATCCTGATATATAGAAGTGTTGTATCCCACTGCCCTGAGCAAATACATACAACATACATAAAGAAAGGAGACATTCCTCCTTCCCTCTCTTGCAAGTCTTAATTTACGCTTTTGACATATTATTGTAGAGATTATTAAACATATTAATTTAAACACTTAGAGAGGTAGTCACACTGTATTTTAATTTCAAAGTTATGCATGGTACTGAAGTCTTAAAAGTGAGAACATAGCGGAGCTCTCACTTGAGGTTTCAGCTCTCATCTGAATGTTAACACTATTCAGTCTGTAGCCTGCGTGTTGTCAGTAAAAGTAACAGGGATTGTTCAGATCTCTCAAGATCAAAGGTCCTGTTTCCCAACTCTTCTGTAATAATCTGAGCCTAATCAAAACCCTTCGTGTGGACAAACACCTCAGGGTGAGTTGTGAGAATGATGCCTTTTGAAATCAACCTATGAAGCCGTGGTTCTAATTTCAGTGCATTGTCTCTTCTTCATATAATTACTATTATTATTTACATGACATAACTATGGTGAAATTTTGAAACAATCAGGATGTGGAGAACTTAATATAATGGAAAAATTATTTTATAATATTTTCCCCTCCTACTTCTCAAGCAGTGCCCAACATGCAGCTGAATCTGCTTCTTTATAACCCTTTTCTGTCTCCGTGTTCCACACTCTTTTTTCCCTATTACTAGCTGACATAAGGTGGGAGACTTGTCTCATGCATGAGTTACAACCTGGACTGCCATTGGGACATATATGGGCAGGAGGTATTTTGGGGTGAGAGTAGCCTGGTTATGCCAAAATCCTGATATAAACCTCAGCAGACTCTAAGCAAGGCATTCCTCACCTCTCACAGGCTGAGTAAAGATCATCATAATAAGCATCTTTTACCTGAAACTAGTTTTTACGTGATGCTACCAAACATTGGCCGTGGTTGGGTTCATCACACTTTTCAGTCCCATGAGCTGTAAAGGCTGCACTGGGTAGACTGTTAGAAAGTAACAAAAAAGTCTCTTGAGAGAGAAAAAAGATATGCTGGATTTTTACTTATTGTAGTATACGAAAGAGAGAGATTTCTTTTTTTTTTTCTTTTTTCTTCCCCTCAACATAATCAGATAATTAAAAAACAAACAGGGATTTCAAAACACATTTCCATCAACCAACATTACATTCTTATGATACAGAAGATTGAGAACAATTTAATAAAGTAGATAGGAGCAGTGAAGAGAAGATGGACGTGAGGAGGAGATTACTTGCTCTTGGTGGAACTTTTCTTTAGCTACTGTCAGATGCCATTCTAGAGAAAAAAAAATTAATGCAAAGAGAAAAGGAAAATACAAGATATAAATGGCTAGAAGATGGTATCACTTTGGTGCTAAAGCTATTTCTTACTGTAAGAAAAGTTAGCCGCTTGCTNAACAAACTACCATGGTCCTGAAAAGCGTCCTCCCTTAATACAGTCTTGGGACACTTTGAGGTTGATTCAGTTACCTAATAATTGTCATGAAGTGCTACTTGTGAGGATGTTGAGTATCAGGCTGACTCTCACAAGGCTGGTAGATCTAGCAAAGCACATACAGTGGAGTTATGCCCTTGGAGAATCAGTGCTAGAAGCTGGGTGGGGTATCTTAGAATATTTAAGAAGCATTAGATGCCTATATGTAGGCAAATTAATATTTTTTCATGAGTATGCCATTGTCTTTCCCTCTTAAAAAAAATCCTATTATATCACAGAATCACAGAATCACAGAATCTTAGTGGTTGGAAGGGACCTTTGAGATCATCGAGTCCAACCACATTATATATACCAGGTTTGAGACCTTCTAAGGAACCTGAAGGTATATAAGTCCATGGNACTATGGTGAAATTTTGAAACAATCAGGATGTGGAGAACTTAATATAATGGAAAAATTATTTTATAATATTTTCCCCTCCTACTTCTCAAGCAGTGCCCAACATGCAGCTGAATCTGCTTCTTTATAACCCTTTTCTGTCTCCGTGTTCCACACTCTTTTTTCCCTATTACTAGCTGACATAAGGTGGGAGACTTGTCTCATGCATGAGTTACAACCTGGACTGCCATTGGGACATATATGGGCAGGAGGTATTTTGGGGTGAGAGTAGCCTGGTTATGCCAAAATCCTGATATAAACCTCAGCAGACTCTAAGCAAGGCATTCCTCACCTCTCACAGGCTGAGTAAAGATCATCATAATAAGCATCTTTTACCTGAAACTAGTTTTTACGTGATGCTACCAAACATTGGCCGTGGTTGGGTTCATCACACTTTTCAGTCCCATGAGCTGTAAAGGCTGCACTGGGTAGACTGTTAGAAAGTAACAAAAAAGTCTCTTGAGAGAGAAAAAAGATATGCTGGATTTTTACTTATTGTAGTATACGAAAGAGAGAGATTTCTTTTTTTTTTTCTTTTTTCTTCCCCTCAACATAATCAGATAATTAAAAAACAAACAGGGATTTCAAAACACATTTCCATCAACCAACATTACATTCTTATGATACAGAAGATTGAGAACAATTTAATAAAGTAGATAGGAGCAGTGAAGAGAAGATGGACGTGAGGAGGAGATTACTTGCTCTTGGTGGAACTTTTCTTTAGCTACTGTCAGATGCCATTCTAGAGAAAAAAAAATTAATGCAAAGAGAAAAGGAAAATACAAGATATAAATGGCTAGAAGATGGTATCACTTTGGTGCTAAAGCTATTTCTTACTGTAAGAAAAGTTAGCCGCTTGCTAAGCGCTTTGTTTGAGGATAATGTGGACAGCAGCTAAGGAGACAGGATTACCAGTTTCAAAATAAGTAGGAAGATGACTCCATAGCATCTGAATACTGCTCAGGAAAAAAAAAAAAAACAAACCACTCCTTAGCATCTGAATAACTTCAGACAAAGCTGTGTGATACCTGGGTTGAGATCTGTATGGGTGGCACAGGAGGGAATTAGTCCTTTCCAGAAAAAGAAAAGGTACAATTAGGAGGACAAACTAGAGACCTGAAACTACCTGAGGACGTCTGGGCTAAAGGGGGATGTCAAAAAGACTGCCAAAGTGGCAGGAAGGGGTTGTGGGATCATCAGTTGTCCCGCTGAATCCAGGGAAAGAAACTGATTTTTGTTTTTTCCATGTTTAATGCTTTGCACAAATGAAGATGCTAAAGCAACTTAGAGATACGGATTTTTGAATTGGAGCCACATGATAAAGCATTCAAACATAATGCAAATAATTGCAAACTGATGTATCCAGCAGTTTAAAAAAAAAAAAAAAAGAATAAATAATTTAGCTTTACACATGGGCAATCCTCGCTAAAAATTGCAAATCAGAACTCTTCTGTTTGAATGTATTTTATTTTGTTAATGGATTCACTAATATGAAAGGCATCTAATTGTATAATGTATTATTAGTCATTTTCTTTGGCATCCTATTAACTTTAAATAATTCTAATATTTAACATTTTATAACATGCACAACAAAGTTCTTCTGTCTCCAACAGAGGAAAAAAACATGCATTAATAATAAATTTTTCATAACTCTTTCTACTGTGTATGTTGTGATACATATTTGAGCAGAAACACTGAAAAGTGAAGCGTAAAATAACAAAGCACGTTAGATGGCATTTTAAAAATATACATTGTAATATACTATGGTGCTGTAAATACAAGAGCTAAAATATAATTCGTCACAAATAACTTGTTTTAAAATTGAGTCCCATATAAAGTGTGAGAAGATATAACTTAGTGCATCTACTAAATGTCTTTTCTTTCAGTGATAGCAGAACCGGAGTACGTAAAATGGTGATTAATGCCTCCTAATGGAAGTGGTCTCCACCACAAGTTGTGAACGCAGTGGTCGTGGCTGAGTGTAATAACCACACACAGAAACACTGATAATCTCTAGCAAATCCCCAAGTTTTCCTGGGCTAGAAATAAGATGACAGGTCACGTTAGAAATTTTCTCCTTATGGCGTTTTTCCTTTTGTTTTAGTAGGTCAGATCTTGTTCCCGTGCATTGTGGAAGTATTATGGGAACGAGCAATGTCTAAGCAGCTTAACAAATGCACACTTTCCCCACACCAATCTGTTTTCTGGGGACAGCCAGGCTAGTGCTGTACAGCATCCTCTCGGTTGGGTGCTATTAATGTTAATAAAATGCACTTAGCACTTAACATCTCGAGATCTCAAAAGAGCTTGCAAAGCAGCATCATTATCTTTACATTATGGGTACGGAAAATGAAGGATAGGGAGAGTAAAAGATTTGCCCAAGTTTCCATGGTAAATCAGTGACAGAGACAGGAGCAAAGCCAAAATCTGTTGATTTATAGTCAGCCTCTTATGTAGTGCGCCGTGCCATTTCACCAAACTCCATTTGCCAAGTCCCTACTGTGTACAGAGACTGCAGATAAGGCTACAGTCGGCCTCTGAAACGTGGGCTGGGGGCTCAGAATAATGCGAAGCCAAATTAGATCTTCAAATGCAGGTCTCCCCTGTGATGCATCTCCAAGTGCAGGGTCACCTGTGCGACGGACCGTGGTGCAAAGATCCATGAATAAGCTGCTTTAAATGCCTCTGCGCTGGGGTTACTGAGTAAAGGGACCTAGTCCTTGAGGAGCTGCAAGAGGAGAGGAGAGTTTTACATGTGAATGAGGTCCTGGTTTTCATTCCCGTGGTCCTAGGGATGCATCACCTTGTGCTGTGTTTTGCATGACTAAGCCTCATGGAGCTATGTGCTTGCACTAAGTATTTGGTAGTTGCTTTTGAAAATGACTACATTGAGATAATATATGAGCAGATATCTACGTTGAAGGGCTTGTGCTAACATCTCTGCGAGATACCAAAATATTACTAGCTATATTTGGTAAGTAGGAAAATGAGGAGCTGAGTAACATGCCGAAGGAAGTTTGTGATGATTCAGGAATACAAACCCAACCTCCTTGCTTCAAATCCTTTGCCCTAGTCCCAGGGTCACCCTCTTCTCAGCTCTCTTAGGGGGGAACAATATGGACCAAAACCTACAGAGAACCAGCTGTCTTCCTGCCACAGTGGATTGTGGGAACAAGCAGGCAGCCAAGGAATGATTTTTGGTCAATGTGCTCACCTACAAAGGCTGAACATCCTTCCTTACAGGAGTGAAACACCTTCAGATTCCCCCTTGCAGTTTTGTGCCTCTGTTTATAGTAATTTTATCAGTCATAATGATAATGTCGGTGATTAATTTCTTCACTGTGCGTGTCTGTGTTTTAAGAGATTACCCTTGAAGAGCAAAAGGATGTAGTAAACAGGTCAACAAGGTGTTATATATGTTACACCAAGGGAAAAATGTAATGTCTCCCGGTTCTCTGATTGTCTTTCCAGGATGCCTGCATGGCCTCGTTTTGTCTGTTGAGAAGCTCCAGCTGAGCTGGAATCCTCTATTTCTCAGATTAAACATACTCCAAGGCAGTTGAGTTGCCTGCAAGTGGGTATTTCCCCTCTGCTGAGCCTCCATGCAAGCCTGCACTGGTCAGTCTTCTGCACAATACAGGCAGCATCTCTCCTTAGCATTCGTTCTTCCCACTGGCTAACCTGTTTTATCCACCTCTGGTCCCATTTCAGCCAAGTCTGAACTTACTGAAGTGCTTCCCACAGTCCATCTACTCCAGTTCCCTACAAAGGTGCTGCAATTCAGGCATCTGCTGACTTTCTTCCCGCTACTGGACTAAGCAGCTGGGGTTGTGCCAGCAGAAGATAGGGCCACGTAATGCTGTGATTTAATATAAATACAAGTCGATGACTTGTTTGTTCTCTAACAGACTTTCTGGCTGCAGTCTGGGTGAATAGGTGTGTGTGTCTGAACTCAGCTTGGCTCTTCACAGCTCCGCAAATGTGTGTGTATGTGTGTATCTGCATACAGCTTGCTGGGTTTTTTTTTCCCCACTCTGTGTCTAAATAGGCCTTAAAAATCTGAGCTATTCTTCCTCTCTTATCCTGGTAAGTGATATGAGAGAGCTTTGAAAGACTCTAGGTTCGCAGTGGAGCTCGTACTGCTATGCAATTTTGTGTATCTCTGCTGTTGAAAATGAAGAATTTAGGTTGGGCTTTGTATCAAAAAAGCTAATATAAGGTGGACAACTTTATTATACATCCCTAAGCATTTAAAAGTCCCAGTTGGAAGAGAAAGCAAGATAACAAGAAACACAAACATGTGTTGGATTATTTCTTGTTAAGCAAATGTAGTACTGTGAAAGATTGACAGCAGGGGAAACTGGAGTCCTCCATTTATCCACACTTCATTTCTATCCATTTATCCACACTTCATTTCTAATATCTGGCTTCAACAGCAGATTGTAACCATAGAAAGGCTATAGACTCTGGGTGAAATGGCACTCCCTTTTGGATCCAGTTTTATAAAAGAAAACAATTATTCACAGAATGCATGTCTTTATTCTTTATTGCACATTTCAAAGTCTCCATGAATACTCATTTGCATGTGACAGCTAATGCTGCATCTTGTATTGGCCAGTAAGAGGCATGATTGCACTAAATTGGAAGCAGCAGGCACAGGTTTTCTTTTAAGAATGGGGGTGGGGGTAGCCATCCACTCGTACTGTTCTCAAGTCTTCAGTCAAAACGATTTTAGAACAGTTGCAAGTCTAGTTACTGGGATAATAAATCCCAAATTAACTGAATATGCAGATTCTGCTTCCATTAGGTTACACTCTTTAAATTGACATGCCCTTCACTTCATCTTCTGTTAACAACCCCAACTTTTAAAGCAATCCAGAAGTGCAGAATTGAAAATACTAAACTTGTACTTCAGGAGTGAAAAATGAGGATGGTAACATTTCCCGAAACTGGCATTATTACTTCTTTTCCCCCTCATTCTATTTTTTTTTTTTTTTGATAAACCTAAATAAATGCATTCACTCACCCTGCATAATTTTTCCAAATGATCTTGTTATCTGAATGACACACGGGATAGCAGAATCCCAGCAATGCATAAAAGGCTGCTGCCGGCGATGCTTACAGTAAAAACCTATGTACATGTACACAGCAGCAACAGAAAATATTTATTTGGTAACACATTCCTATTCCCTTTTGAAATGCATGCAGTTTCAACTCAGAAGCACTGGAAGATATCGAGATAAATGCTTCCATGGTTTCTATGTAATCCCTTTGAAAATTATCTGGAATATAATGGGGACAAAAGCAGCTCCTTGAAAACCACCCGAAACTCACTCTTTTCTTAAATGTAATCTCCCAGCAAAATAAGAGAGCATAGGAACTTGCTGCTTATATATGGAGATTAAGAAAAACACCTTGAAAAGGTTTACTGTAGAAAACAGTGGATCATGATCCTTCATTTCCAAAAAAGTCAAAATTGAAAGTTGCTTTTTTTTTCCCCTCCTGTTTCCCGGCAGCTACAAGGCTTTCATACTTTTCGTTGGAAAGCTCTAAAATGCCATCTGAATCGTAGCTAAAACATCAGAAAGTTTTTCATGCATGCAATTTAACAACGAGATTACCTGCAGTATGTTTTTTTCCAGCAAGAAAACTATGTAAAACCATTGCATTCCAGTAACAGACAGGACTTACTTTGTAAGATGGATTTCAAAAGATCTGGAGGCTTCTGTTCCTTATAAAACTATGCCAAGGACTATTTAAGTGGCCAGTAATATAAACATTATGCTACTAACACTGAACAGTTTATCACATAAATATAATTGTCTTCTTTTAGAAGAATAATAAAAGCTGAATCCATATGTTACACATTATTTAAAATTGTTTTCTGCAAGATGTATTAATCCCAGCGAAGAAGCAATTCTTCTACTATAGGACTATAACAGCAGTTTTATTTTATTACATTGTCATTGTTTAATTTGTTTGTTCCCGGTAGTAGTTTCACAGATTTTTATGAACTGTTACTTTTATGGAAAGTCAAGTTACAAATGATGGACGCTGTTTGCTTTCAGGAAAAGAAAGGTCATGAAGGTAGATAATGTATTTATTTATTTACTTACTGTACTCAACTTTAAAAAAAAAAAATATATCCCTCAATTCTTAGCAGAAGCTAAAATAACTTGTGGTTTTCAGACCCGGGAGGCACATATTTTGATATTGCTCCTCAGCAGCACTGCTAGCTCTGCAGTCTATTCAAATTTGGGAGTAGAATTTAAAGCTCGGATAAACAACGTTTGGTAGCAATGGCTGCGCGGAGCTTACAGTTTATCTTCACAGAAATGTGATCTTGGAGCTAAATGGCATTTTGTGTATTTGTTTTTATGAATTTGAGCTGAAAGCCAGAGCAACACCTTATTTGCTACAAAACCTCACAGTTCCACTTTGGACTAAGTTATTATCCATTGATTAAAAAATTATTTTTTTTTTCCCCCTAAGTAATGTAAGGCTTAATTTTAAATTGTTCTGCTCTAGAATTTAAAATTATTAACTGTCATGTGCGAACCTGAACTCTAGATTACTCATAATGCAACCTAATGACAAGAGATACTTTAAATAACTTGGAGACAACAAGCAGCTCTAAAAAAATTGTCTGTTTAAATGTAACAAGGAAAAAAGGCTTAAGCTGCTGAAATATTTTGGGCATGTTCACATCTGTAAATGAGGCTGAAATATCTGGCCTATTTAAACATGAACAACCCTAAAAATATTTTACTTTAAAAAAATAATTATAGCAGCCTCACCAATAAGACATTCTTAGTAAGACACCGAAAAAGTAAATGTAAGAGAAAGTACATAATGCCAAATATTTGAAGTATCTAAAATATAATAGAAATCAAAAACGAAGTCTAAGAAAAATAAAAAAAAAAAGGTTAATATTCTTTCTTGATTCATAGTTAACTCATTGTTGCCAAATATGCAAAATACAAGAGAGGCTTTCTGAAATCGGATAAGTGACAATTAGTTGTAAGGGCTGAAAGAAATATCTGTGTGCTAGAAAATGCACATTGTCTGCTTCCTTCTAGCCAGAGTCTTCATCAGCTGGAATACCACCACATTTCTTATTTGCTGTCCATATCCCAATATGAAGTACATTGCCATTGCTTCTTGGAATCATGATTAGATCCTACAAACACTTATTTTCTGAATTATCCTTTTTTTTTTTTTTCTTTTTAAATGGTTTGTGGTGTAAACATTGCTTTAACTCATGTTAGTCACCAGCAAAGCTCAATCTCATGTTGGCTCTGTGCTATATTGCTTCTGGTCTTTCCAGTTTTGATTAAGATATCTTTTACCTAAGCAAAGCAAGCCAACAAATCACTGTTTTGTTTTTTTTTTTTTAACTTTTAATCCTCGTATACACTCTTCAAGCTGTACAATATGATATGCATTAATACGTATATATTTGTATAGACAAACAAGCCTGTGTTTAAATAGATGCTAACTCTGGGTATCTGAGGCTTAACGTTGGCTCTCCCCATGGGCTCCTGTGTTGGTTCATCTCTTTGTGCCTCTGTTTCTCACTGCACCTTTTGTCTGCCTTAATTGCTTAGATTATAAACTTTTTCTCACTCCCACTATGTGCTTTTATAATGCCTGACACAATGGGGCATGGATCTTATGAGGTCTTGTCACTACTGTGGTTATAATAATCCAGATGGTGATACTACTGCTATTAATAA
>VXBJ01006925.1:717085-745066 GCA_013400055.1 Nycticryphes semicollaris
TAATAATAATAGTAATAATAATAATAATACTATTAAACTACCACCACCACTAAAGACAATAATAATCATCATTATGTTATTTTTCCTAAGTGTTCATAGCCCTGGCTGGGAAGCTGCCTTATTCCAAACTCTACAGAAAGTCAGTAAAAGTTTTAATTACTGAAGTTTTAAGGATGTATTTATTTATTTATTTATATTTTGATGGAAAAAAAAAAATCACATTTATGTGCTGCAGTTTTAGAACTAACAAGATGAGTTTCAACATGGCCATGAAAAATCTAACTCATTGTTTCACATTATCATATATATTGGCCTAGACATATATGTGTGAGGTTTCTTGTTTGTTTTGGTTTTTTGCTGTCAAGGAAATTACAGCAACACATTTTTATTTCCTTTGTCTGCGTGACAGAGTGGGATATGCTCAGGTCAAATGTTGAATTCCTTTTTTTTTTTTTTTTTATAAATACATTTTAGATTAGGGCATACTTTTTGCATATGTAAGCAAGATTATTAGGAGGGACCCCAGTCACTCTTCAGCCTGAGAATAGTTATTGACACTTCATTAAAGAATATCTGGGATATTTTTAACCTAGATCAGTTCAGTGACCCAGTTTATAACGCAGCCTCAGTTGTGTAGGTACAATTCAGGGGACAATTTAATCAAAACGAGTGGGTTAAAAACGCAAGAGTGTTTTTAACAGGCGATGGGCACCAAAGGCAGCTCTTGTGGATCCCTGTGCTGAAACTATCCAAACAACTGCCTGAGACTGTTAAATCTAATTGTCTCCTGATTAACCATCTCCTTCCTGAGGAACAATAGAATCTACACGGGAATCAGGAGGGCATCCAGCAAATGTGGTGGTGGAGCACAAGCAGAAAATAACATGGGTTAAGTCTGGAAAGGATGTCTCTGGATGGACTGACCATCACTAGATGTAGGAACATCATTTTGGTGAGCAGGAAAGGAGGAATGTGCTGCCCGGTTGGATACACCATGAAGCCAGGGAGGAAGAGGAGCTGAACAGGGCACAGGTGTTCCCAGGAGGTTTTGCAAATAATCCCAGCTCTGGTATTTCTGAAGAATAAAACAGTTAGGATGTCCCTGTGCTCAGCATGTATTTCAGTCCCGTTAGCCAGGTCTTACTGGGGAAACCATCGTGGAGCCAGAGCGCTCTGGGAGAGGTGGGGGAGGCAGGCCTGGGGAAGAGCCAAAAGCCAAGAGGAATAGTGGGAGAGGAGGAATGGGAGGTCATTGCAGAGATCACGTTTTGGAAAATGAATAAACTTGGCCCAAATTCATTTGACTTCTAGCACCAGCCTCAGATCTCTCAACAGGCGGATGCTAGAGCAGAAGAAGCTGGATCCAAGAGTACTCATTGGTAAAAAGGAGTGTGCTATATTTGAAACCTCTTCTGCCTCTGCTTGGCCCACTGGTGTGCTTTGCTTAGGAGGGAAAAAACATATTTCACATGCATACTGCTGATTTACTCTTGGAGGGCCAGAGTTCAAATTTGATTAAAATCAGATACCAAAACATGGGATACTATTCTCAATTTTCTGAACCCTTAATAACTTTCGAAACTGGACTAGCATTTCTTAAGAACAGAGTTTCTCAGGATATTCTCTGTACCTTCTTAGCCTGGCAGGAGATACCGTGAGAACTATCATTCTTGTATTAATTTGGCATTTTTAAATTTTAAAGCAGATTCTGTGAGTGGGAGAGGGAAGGTGGAATTTAGATACTTCAGAATTATTTGGCTCCGCATCTATTTATTCCACAAATAGATAATATTTCAGTGAAATCACTGAGATTTTACTTTTTTGAAACTCTCTTGCCTGTCTTTACCAACTCTCATTTAAAAATAACCTCCTGGCTTTAGAACAGATGTGATCCTCTGTGCTTCTGGATGCCATCTTAAAACTTCTGATCTTCTCAAATCACGTTAAGGTCCTAGTATATATGGAAAGCACTGGATGCCACCAAAGTTGTCCATCATCTGGCAAGACCGATGCTTAGGTCTCTGTGGCAAGAGTTCAACTGACAATGATGGTGATGGACTCCCTCCTCTCCCAAAGCACTGTATCCACAGAGGGAAGAGGTTAGGGTTGGGAAATGGGATGGGGTGAAGGAAGACTGCCCCATACAAATCTCAAAGCCCTCACCTATCACATCTTCTGTCATACATGTCCTTGCCCCTGTACTAGAATTAAGTGAGTGCTTTGCAGTCTGACATGTTCTGTGGGTTCAGACAAAATATAGAACCAATTCCCAAAGGCGGGATCCCTGATGGAAAAAAAATGCAGGAGGCATTTAATAGACAGTAGAAACATCAGCAAGGATAGAAGTTTGGGGATTTGGGTGGGATTTTTGTTTGGTTGGTTTGGGCATTTTTTTTTTATGGCTTCATAAATATCTACTCCCAAGGAAAATTATTCCCAAAGGCAAAACAGTAAGGAAGCTGATTTGTTTGTCATGGTGTCAAGTTTGTTCCTGAACTGAAGGATTTCCCATGTACTAAGCAAGTGAGAAAAGTCTGATTAAGGCTAAGAATCTCCTGTTTAATTAAGCTTCTCTATACCCCTTGAGGGCAAGCACTGTCTTCATTTTACATATAGGTAAACTACACCACAGAGATCTAACAGGCAATTCTTTTTCCCTGAGTAGATCATGCAAACTAAGGAGAAGGCATCTCAGCAGCTTCTGGAGAAAATCCTCCCCTCCTTCAGCTTTGTGGCATCGATACCCCCCAATGCACGTGGTAGACCTGCAAATGCTATATTCACCTTCAAACTTTGAGTGCATGGTTGCTGTATGTGGTAATATCTGGGACAGGACATGGGGGATGCAAGGGATTTAGGCCCCACCTGTATGTGTTTGGTATCCTTCTCCAGGCTGCTTCCAGAGCTCACCTCAATCTGCTTAGGGTCACACATGGGCAGCTGGGACAACACAGACTGTCAGTGGTGGAGTGAGGAGGAAATCCCAAAATCACCTTTGCCCTCCCCAGGAGAAATCTTCATTTCTTGACAAGATTTCTTGTCACTCCCACTTGCAATTTCTAAGGGCGTCTTTGAGGCCCTCACAGTTTAAAACTCTGCTGAGACATGGATTGTGTGTTCACTTGCCAGGTACAAGCAGTTTAAAAAATGTGTTTACCACAAGAGATTTTTTAAAGGTTATCAACCATCTACAGTCACATTGCTTCATGAAGTCATAATCATAGGATCATAGAATGTTTTGGGATGGAAGGAACTTTAAAGGTAATGCTACCATTCAGCATGATGTTGCAAAGTATAGGTTAGTGTGGATTTTATGTTAGGTTATTGCAGAATATACAGTAATGTGTGTGAGCTCCTCAGGTGAAAGGTCCCACTAAATCCAGTGGAAGTTGTCAAGTCTCTGTCTGTAAGAACAGAGTTATATCTCCTTTTTCCTCTCATACCTAGTGTATAACTTTAGATACTACACAGAAACGAATTTGTATTAGAAAACCTGCCTAATACTGTACTGCAATTGTGATAAAATGTGGAAGTGTTTGACATTATCTTCTTTTCTTTCTTTGATACCAATATTTTCTCTAGACTTCTTATACAGACTGCACTAATTATTGTACTGTGCCATCAAATACACTAACACATTAGCTATTTCTCTCGTTCTGTCTCTTCATGCTTTCTTTCTCTGTGAGTCACATCAGTGACAGCAGTTAAGTAAATCAAAGTTTATAAGACTTGGGGAAAAACTGTCATATGCTACACACAAAGCCAGCTACTGTATTTCAATGTTTTGGTTGAAGTAACAATATCAAAGGATCTCTGTCATATGGGAGTATTTTCCTCTCACATTCCTGCACTATATACTATTAAAAGGCTTTTGTAAGTGAAGCGCAGTAAGCCCAAAATGCCAGTTTACTACTGGTAAAAAAAAAAGAAAAAAAAAAGAAAAAAAAAAAAAGAAAATAAAAAAGCAAAATAGCAAGAGAGACAAACCAAAACCAAATTAATCTTTCCTGTGGAATCGCCTCATGTGTGTCTGTGTGTCAGTGTGTTTGTGCTATACATTTCTTTCTGCCTTTCCAACAACAATGTTGAAAAAGCAAGAAGTATTAGAGCAGAAAGGCTCTGATTGTTTTCAAGTTATCTGATCAGCTCCCTGTATCAGCAAAGGAAAACATTTCAGACCTCTCTTACCAGTTGATTCAGGTCGTTTCTTTCCTTAACATTTGCAGTGTGTCCTTTAAAGAGTAGTGCAGTGAAATTGTTGCTGTTCTTTTTTTTTTGCATAATTTTCAGAGAAAGAAACTCTTCAGCTTTACTCTTCAGGGTCAGACATTTTAATTTGGGGGAGGTGAGGATGAGTAATTTAAATTACTTTCATTTTTGGTTTTGGGTTTTTTTTTTTGTTTTTTTTTTTTTTTTTTCTTTTCTCCTAGAAGAAAATGCTCCTTCACAAATGGCCTTTGCTTTTCCCTTAGTCAATAAATCATGGGAGGCCCCAACCCAGTAAACCTGCCTTGGACTGATGCTTTATAAGCACTTTAGAGTAGTAATTAATCAATGTGCTACTCTCCAGCACGGAACATGAGTAATATAGGGAGCAAGGCAGGTAATGTTTTCTATAACAGGATAATGGCAGAGCAGTGCCCGTGCTGGAATGCGTCTTGCACAGGGGCAGGCATCTTCTTTTCCACTCTGAAGTGCAACAGACTAAAGCCTGGCCCTGGTGGCTACTGCTCCTTCCATTCCCCATTGCCGTTCAATGGGGTGTTTAATTTAATAAGGTCTTCTGCTGGGGTGTGGGTCTGCTTTGCTTCACTTTCGCCACAGCAGTGGCTGCTGCAGCAGTTTGCCCTGCTCCTCAAAACCTTGCGTTCTTCAGCGAGGTGTGAAAGTTTGAAGAATACCTGTATTGTTTTGCCCACAAGCAAGTACAAATTACCTAGGCTTGATTGAGGAACTCTTCTGCCTTGGTAGTGAATTTCTACCTGTATGAGGAAAGAACAGGAATACTTGAGAGTCATTACTCGCCCAAAGTGAGTAAATTTAGCCTTTAATTATATCTCTTCCTTTCTTTTATTTAATATTTGTGAGTTTATTTTCTTGATCTTAAGCAGGCTATGTAAAGGGTGAACTGCAGAGGGAAAATGCAAATATTTATGGAACAATCTGCTTAAAAAGGAGTGTGTGTTTTATGCCAACCGCTGGCCTCAGTCAATAGGAATATTATCACCTTTTGGTATGTCTCCAGTAAAATTGCACCTTTTACCTATATCTGGTTTGATTTAATACTGGAAAAGGAATGCAAAGCTTTCAGGTTTCAGCAATTCTTTATGGTATATTTTCTCATGAAACAATACAGAGAAAGTAGCTCTTGACAAGTCACATTTTTCCACACAGTGATCTCTTGTTAGAGACCTGTGAGACTACTATAATTTCCTTCCCATTATTTTCAATGAATTCCATGCACGTGAAAGAGAAAATGGATAGTGGAGCCTGAGTTCCTGTACTACCCACTGTGTAGGTACCAAAAGGAGGATGGAGACTTACTGTGGGATTCCTTACGTCGCTCTTCTGCTATACATTAGCTTTAATCTTCCACTGAGCAAAATATAGACATTTGTAACAAAAATAATGAGAGCTAGCCCTTTGGAGACTCTATGGCATGGGTCAGATTTACCTTTCAGTATCCTGATGTAAAACACTGAGATCAGAGAAGTTACACCAATGTAAACCAGGTGTGCACAGGCACATACATATATAGAGAGCGACGTGTATTTCCTTTCATTTAACAAACATATAAAATTCAGACCTTAACCTCTACCAAAATAAACTTTCTTAAACTTTAAATTGCTGTTTCTATCAGAGTTTTTGCTAGCAGTGTCCTATCAACTGTAGATAAAGTAGATCACCAGATATCAACCTTCAACGTCTATGCAAAACAGCTCCCAAGTTTGGCCATGCAAACATGATGATATCCAAGGCCTGTAACCTCACAACAAACTTCTTTTTGGCCATAAAAAAAAATGTGAGCAACCACAATGCATGCATCCATTTCATACAAATCACATGCACGGTTTTAGCTCTGACCTAGGATGAATTCACTTCTATTTCCAAAGCTATATGCGCAGTGTTAAGTTATCTGGGGTTAATCTGCTGGAAAAAGGATTAGAAACAAGTCGAGCTTTTGTGTCTCTGAGAAATAAGATTTCGTCTCGGTTTGTTTATATGTAGGCATCGACAGAAATCTGGAAGCAACAGGGTATGTGGAGGAAGAGGGAAAGGGTTACAGCCTTCGAGTTTCCCAAGAAGCACAGCTTGCAGTTCTGCTGCGGAGAAGGTTTCTCCATCTGGCAAGCCTCCTGGGATGCCAGACTGGAGCAACCAGTTTGCAGGAGCCGTATAAGGGTTCACCTTCCCTGGCCATCCATCACCCCAGCCAGCAATATACTGGTGCCAGTGCTCTTGCTCCTACCCATCAGCCTCCCACCAGTCTGCTCTAGGAGGTGAATTGGCTGCACAGAGGGATGTGCGTGGGGTGGCGGTTGCAAAATCTCGTGAAAATGCAAGGATATAATATCAGTGTCTTCCAAATAGTGTGGGTCAATGTGTGAACGAGAGAAAAGAAGGGAGAATTAAAGCAGCCATCAGAGCAACAAAGGGAGTTCCTTGGACTTCCTCTTGTATGGGATAAATTGGTTATGGGAAGTAAAAGAATTCTGGTTTTTGTGTGTTTTAGTGAAACATTCCTAAAGTGTGCAAAATGTGGGGATGGCGTTTACTGTGAATATTTAGTTGTAAACCTTTTCTCCCCACTTCCCAAATAGTTTCCAGTGACATTAGCAATAAAAAAGATGTGTTGAAAAACAGTTCTGCTTCAAGGAAGGGAACCCTTTGGAAAACTCAGTTGCGTGTTGGGGAGTTAGTTGTGTGTTATACCTGGAGATGAAATCCTACCACATGATGTAAAACAGCCCTTCTTTATGCCCCAACTGCAAAGGAGTCTTAACTATAGCATTTCTGATAGTGCTTCTATAACGTGTGTGTGTGTGTTCTCTGAGGCATTCATTTGGCTGGCACATTGGAAAATGGTTAACACAGTGAATGTGGGGTGTCATTTTTGTAGTGGAGAATGTGTGCCAGAAGAATTCAACTGTAACCACTAAATATTTGCTTAAAAATAATTTTAACCATCTGGACTCCTTTTTTTTTTTTTTTCTTTTCTTATTATTCTTATTCTTCTTTTGAGGTGGGGTGAGAAGGGAGTATTTTAATAGGAATGATTTGTGGTTACAAAATGAATTTGGTTAATTTGGTTACCACCCCCATTTATATGATGACTACAAATAGTCTCTAACATCTGAAGTTTTAAAGAACCAGCAGATTTTTCTCTCTTGAGCTTCAGAAGCTGGAAACGAACTTACAAAAGACAATAAATTGTTCTTGATGGAATAAATAGTTTGTGGGGTTGCTATTGTTCCTCTTGACAATACACTAACATGTGCTAATAGAGGAAGAATTGAAGAGCTTGCGTAGTACAGGCTCTTCTGCCAGGGGAAATTTTTCCACTTTGGAGCGGGGAATCAGGTTCCCCACTCCCAGGGCAGGGAAAATATGGCACTGGGATTCCCGGGAGCCAGCACCTGCCACCGGTCCCAGCACTGAGAGAGAGCTTTGGGGCTCCTTCTGCAGCGAGCTTGGCAGGAACAGCTTGTGCTTTGGAGGAAACCCCAGAGTCACCTGCGAACCTCTATCTAGAAGAGCCTTGTCAGAGTTTACAGGCTGCCCAAGATAATTTTCCTTGGTCAGAGTAAGGATGCCTGCTAAAAGCAGGGTCGGAATAAGAATTTTCACATCTCTAATACTTATAGGGATTTTTATTTATTTTTTTTATTTCTGTGTCTTACTCGAGAACATACACCTTGTTTTTAAATATTCAGAGTTCAGTGACAGATTTTTTCGTTATGAATCCAGTTAAATATAGTCAAATATAGTAGGTAGATGTACATGTTTCTGTGTTCTCTTTGCCTTGCCTTAGCAGATTAAATGAATGTTTTATGGAGCCTGCTATAAATACATCTGCTAAGAGATTTTTATCATACTTTAAATGCCTAAGTCTTAACAGCTACCTTTGTACACTGACGATGTACTAGTAAATTCACACAGGAGATAAAAAACCTAACAGAACATAGGTGAACTTGCACATAATGTTCTTGCTTTAGTAGCTCTCGGAGATACTTTTTCTGTTTTCTCATACACTGCGGCACCAGTTTCATCCAACTCATTGTACATTATGAACAATTTAGCATCATTTCATTGAAAATATGCAAGCTTTATATCAAGAGTAAATGTGTAGCCACAAGGTAAAATTAAAAAAATATATTAGTCTCATCATTAAAAAAAGCCTTTAAAGTTTCCATTATCCATTATGTCAGGTAGCAAATATCTTCTCAATGTAACTCCAGACATTAAATCTGTCAAGAGGCATGCAGTAAAATAAATGTCTGGGATACCTTCATAAACAAAAATCTTATTTCCATAATTCATACAGCTGGCTGGCATTTATTGGCACGTCAGGTGCAATGGGGACATTTCAGGAACATTAACATGTACAGCATCATTTGTCAACAAAGCAACAATGTAAGCAAATCGTTCAGAACTCATACAGATTTACAGCTTTCTCTGCCAGCTGCTAATTACGGTGTGCTCTGCCTATTTGGTATGGTCTTTTTTATTGGAAAATGACAAAGGGGTTATGGTATCCCAGTTTGGAATATAGATGCGCTTTTAGTAATAATATGAGTGGTAATATGACTACACAGCCTGGAGTTTTGATCTAGTTGCACTACTCTTATAATTGACCGGTTTTGATTGATGAAGGACAAAGAGAAATTCACGGTGATATTTACTTACTGATAGAAGTAACCTCTGCAAACAAAGAAATAATAAAATATCAGAGAGCAAAAAGAAGTATCCTTGCTTTAATATTTTGGGTTTGGTTTTTTTTCCTACTGAACATGATAGGGAGAATTCAATGCTCACTGAAAACCTGATTTGTTTATTGAGCAATGTTTAGCAAGCCCTATACATTACAAACTGGGCAAATACCCTTTGAATGCCGCCGAATCCACTTTGATAAAAAGGAATTAAACTTTCAGCTTTTTAAACAATGCAAAGGTTAAATAAAAGCCGACAATACCATCTGTAAGGGCCAAAATATGTGCTAATTATCTGCTCTTAACATCCTCTGCATCTGTCTGTCTGTATTTCTCTCCCTTTATTTGTTTGAGTGTGAGTTTGTGAATGTATGTGTTTTTGCAAGTCAACGACAGCAAGTGAGTTCTACTTTTTATTTCCAAGCTTTGGCCATTTCGCATTTTAATCTCATAAAAATATAATTAGTAGAGCTTTATGCTTCAGATGTATAAATTAAATATGCTTTCATAATTATTATACCTGTTATTCAGCCAAAGGTAAGAGGATTCTATTAGCTAAATACATATTTAGACACCTAATAAAATTCCTTATTCAGTTCTATTTCTTAGTTTCAGTTCATGAACAGTAACCACTATTCTGAGTTAAGATCTTGACCATTTAATTTTTAAGAAAAAAAGTAATTAGACCATATTATGGATTAATCCCTTGCCAATTTTCATTTTTTAAATCAAAGTAATTTTAGACTTGGGAACTACATAATTTTATGCAAAGACAGTATGTTTTGCCAACCTTATTAAAATCTTTAAAGACCATATTTTCTATAGGCTTCCAAAAATTATCCCAGAAAAATGTGTGGGTGCACCCATCTGCACACATGAATGGGCAGCTAGGAGCATAATTATCCAGTTTTGCACGTGCAAATGTAGGTGTTTAAGCACAAATTAGCTGACCCTCAGATTCTGCTGGTGGTTTTTTTGTGAGCTGATTAATAATATTTCCTTGAATTCCATAATATAGGTTAAAACCCCCAAGGATTTTTAAAGAGAATAACTTTGCTGTAAAGTATCGGAGATTACTAATTTAAAATGTTACTGATGCAACAGTAAAATGAGGTATAGCTTAGCACCAGTATTTGGATGTTATTTTCGTTATAACGACTATGTGATTCTTTCAATAGAACAAACTCTATCTGCTCTGGCTCCGGAGCAATTACTGTCTGTCTGCCACTGCTTATCCACAACCAAAATGCACATGTTCCAAAAGGAAGAACTAGTACACCAGGAATAAAAAAAAAATGACCATCAATCTAAGTTTGTATGAGCAATTACAGCCGCTTCCGAATAGAATTCCGAATAGATTTTGTATTAGAAGCAATTTACCCATCTGGGAGAACAAAGATCTTTGCAAATGTTGAAGTGACTGACTTCTAGCAGATGCTTACAGAAAGTTAAAAACCTCAACTACTTCTGAGGTGCACAGCAATTTTCTAGGAAAGGGGAGCAGTTGCAAACCTTCTTGAATGAGACGTGGAAATTAGTGGCTGCGCCTATTCTGTATTAATTGTGTGACTGTTCTGGGAGGGTAGGCGGTCCAGGGAGGGGTGAGCTATGGGGATGAACCTCAATAAGAGCTTTGTGGGGTGAAAGAAGAAGTCGGAAGTGAAAAGAAGGGATGAGATGTAGGGTGTTTGAGGGGATACAAGTTTCTTGGATGTGGGCTTAAATTGTGTCTTCACGCTGCTATAGGGGCTTAGGGATAATGAGGAAATAAATATTTAACATGGGGCTTAAAATATAAGGTTAATGACCCTTGGAATTCACAATTACCTCCAGTACAATATCCAAACACAAGAATGCTACTGAAAGTCTAGATAAACTAAGATCAGTTAACAGAAAACCAACTTTATACAGTAAATTCAAACAATCTTGAATTATAGTATTAGTGAAATGTTTCCATTTGTGTTCATGTCTTTGTACATTTGGAGAGGAAGTTTAGTCATTCCTTGATCCATAAAGATTGCTTTTCTTCCTGCTCCCTTTGATTCCCCTTGCCTAATAATAATGGGCATTATCTTATATCCATATTTAATTTTATTATGTCACTAGCATTGCAAAAAAAGGATGTTCTTTTCAAACATTGTAATGCATTTAGTATTTCACTAGTCATCAGTTAAATCAATTTTTTCCTTTATTGGATCTGAATTATAAATCAACTAGTCATTGTATGGGATACTGTATATGAATGTACAGTATATCATTATGATGTATCCTATAATAATGTCTCTTAGACATGAAAACTAAAGATGGTGGTTTAAAGTGCTGAGAGAGAAAAAATTGGAAACATCTGTTAGTAGGAAGTAGAGAAGACTTTTCATTAAAGTTTGTCAAGTGTATTTGATAGGAAGAACACACTGGGCCGTATTCTGCCGCCCCTTACATACATCCACCCCAGTATCCAGCGTGTTATTTCTATATCTCGTGTAGAAAAGCCAATATTATCGGAGACTAAAAAGCCAGCTCTCTACTTTGGTACTCTCTACTTTGGGTAAGGCATAGTACGGCAGCTCAAGAAATCCGAGACTTGAGGCAGAGCGAGGATTCATGAGTTTTGTGGAAAAAGAGATAGAGCAGACTACAATACAGTCAGTGTCTTGGTCTTCGTCTGTGCGGGGTAACGACAGCTGCGAGGTTCTTATGCTGAGTATGTCGGCACATTTGTGCGGAAGAAGTGGTGGGGGACAGTTTTGGGTAAAAAAAAACCTCTTATTTTTATTTCCACTTACTATTTTCAAAAGTGGAAGTCTTCAAAATGGAAAAAAAAATCATTAAAAATAAAAAAAGGTGAGAGGGCAAAAATAAGGTATTTAGAGGCATCCAGTTAATAGATTTTACCACCCAATGTACTAAGGACAAACTGTCCAAAATAGAGAAAAAATGGCTAAAAACTTCTGGGTTGGCTTGCTTTAGCTCATGTGCGTTGGAATCCTTATAAGCAGAAGCAATACTTAAGGAACCTCAATAAAGGCCAATTTATCTGTAGGCAGGGACTGAGTACTGATGGGTTACTCCTCCAGCTCTGCAAACCCCACTCTGGTGCAGGTGTGCTGCCAGCATCACCTCACAACCATGTCCTGGGCCTAGCAGGAACTCCCTGTAGACACTGGGAGGAAAAGACAATATTTACATGCTCTACTCATTCACATATCATTTTTGCATGCTACCAAAGGCGAGTATGAACGTGTGCCTGTACTTTTTTTCCACTTTATAACTGCCTGGGAGCAACATGAAATACCTTGTGCATCCTTTTGGAAGAGCAAAGTGAGGACAGCACACAGCCTTTGAAGCTGCAGCCTAGACCCAGTCTTACCTCCTCCTGCAGGTGTAACAGCTTAAAAGCCCATATCTCGCCTTGCCTTTGTAAGCTTTTCCCATTTCTTCCTGCACTGAGCAGCCCCTGAGCCCTGTCGTTTCCATGATGATATCCAGGACTGTAAAATCAAGCATAGCAGTGGTGGGCCCCGGTGCGAATTACCCCCCGAGTCAATAGAAAACAGAATATTGCTTATTGATTTGGCCTAGCCTGTTGTGTAGTCGATAGAGAACAAACTAATACAAATAAAATGAATCAATTGGAAGCTGGCTGTGGGCCTCAATGAGTCATATGAAGTGGGTTTCTGATATCCTTTATCATCACGCACAGCCAGCGAAACAAGAGCGCTACTGTCTTCTGCTGGCGCAGAGAGTTACCTCAGGCTATTCTGAAAAAAATGCTTTTTTCTTATTTTTAGACCTGAATCAGCCCATGCTAGTAAATGTATTCTTGTGAATACAGATCCCACTTTGTTGTAATGCTCATGGGAAGGCGGTAGTGTAACCTGTTTGGATGCAGCTGCAGACCACCTGTAGAGAAAGTCAAATTAGGGAGAGACCCCACTGTTCTTTGCATTAATGCTTTTTGTGTTGTGGCTTGACTCCCCCCTCCCTCCCCCTCCGATGTATCTTTCTCAACTGGGGAGATAGAGAGCACATTTTGAGACCTTCTGTCCCTTTAAGGCATCTTGTGATTGAAAGAAGATTTGAAAGACTGTAAAAACTCCCCAGTCACCAATGAGCGATGGTGTGCAAGGAGTCTTCACACTTTTAGGATGACTTTTCTTCCTTGTCTTTTGCAGGTTTGGGGGATGTTGGGTTTGTTTGTTTGTTTTTTCATTCTGTGCTTAAAGGGCACATTTATATCTCCCTCAAGGAATCTGCACGTTAGGGGAATCTTCTAAGTTTTCTGTGAAAAGGTGGTGATCAAGAATTAAAGCCCTAACTTGTCACACTTTTTTGTTCTGTTGTTTCTCAATAAAAGACTCAGCAAACAAAAGAAAATGGGACAACTCCTAAGTGCAGTGCCTGCGTACGGTGTAGATCTCACTGGTCTCGTTTCATGACACTTGGATTCCCTTTCATACAGATTTGTCTGAGTTCAGGACAAAGGGACAGTTTGCCACATGAACGAACTGGTCTGAGGAGATTATGTGTCCTTGGTATGAGAAGTAGTTTCAGTTAGTTCTCCTGTTCTCTCAGTAGCAACTGCTGAATGCTCCTGGTATCTGTAAGTTCTCAGTAGATTAGGCTTTTATTCATTTACCAGGTGGTATTTTCTTGCATAATGATGCAGTAGGCTACCTTATGTCACACAAAAACTGCTCGTAATGAAAATTTCATGTCATTACTTCATTTCACCCCGTTTCTTCACAGATGAATCCCACTGTTTTACCAATCGTTGACGTACTAGTTAACAGAGGCAGAGTTTGTAGATGGAGGTAATGTCATCAAGCGTTGCCTCATTTTAAATTCCTTCCTCTCGCTGGTGGTATCAATGTTCACTGCAAAGACACTGATGATACTGAATTTAATTGGTATTTATGTGTAAGGTCATGTGTACCCTCCAAGAAGTTTCTGTGTAACTTTTCCCTAATTGAAATTAGATTGAAGTGTTGCTGTGTACACTGTGACTTAATGGTGACAACGTTGAGCCAGCTTCGAAGCTCAGATGCATGGCACGCATCCCAAGAAATCTGCTATGATGCTCCCACATACATCTATGCATATTTTTATGGTACAAGAGACATAAGGTGTGGAAAAGGAGCAGTCTCTTTAAGGGGGATGTGGCAACCCTATCTGCCAGTCATCTTGCCTCTGCTGTTCTATTCCTTTTACAGCCATTCTGCCTTTCTGGTATCTATAACATCTTTACATACGTGTTTATTGTCTGCACAGCTATTAGAATGCATGGGAAGATGAGATGCCACAAGAGTGATGGACCAGTAGCACCGGTCCTTTGTAGAAACGCTCTTTGGCCGATTAGGGGATGGCTCGCTTGCTGATGAATGGCCATCTTATATTCCAGATAACAAAATATGTGACCGATATGGTCTGCAAACCATTTTGGGAATGGGGCTGAAGCTCACAGCTGTCGTACAATGCCAGGGCCCAGTGCCGCCGTTGGCTCTAATGGGATCTCAGCATGAAATACCTGCAACGCAGTATTTTGACTTCACGCAGGGGCAGACCAGTGCACCCTCTCCTCCGTAATACATAGATATAGAAAAGTAACTTCTCTCTGGGAGAAGTGTTTTGACTGGGAGCCTAATTTATAGCAGCTCAGGGCATTGCAATGTGTAATAAGCAATGTCCTTGAACATTTTTCATGCACTTCTAAGTGGCTCTTTGAGAAGCATCGGTTTTCCTCGTAAAAGTCATTAAACTTTTTAAAGAAGTAGTAGTACTCTAAGTTAGTACTCGTCACAGTGCTTTAAATACTAGCGGATAATTAGCGACATAAATAAATTAAATACATTTCAGGTATAATAGCAGAGTTGAGGAAAATCACTAAATATTAGCAAAGCTCCAAAACCTAACTACTTTTTGTTACATGCTGTTTTAATGACTGATTTAAAAATGTGCATAATTCCAAAGGGATCACGTGTTTCACATAATAAAAATTACTATGACATAAAATATATATTTTCTTAAAAAGTACTTGTAATATCAAAAGGACTGTGAAGTATTAGCCATTTAATACAAATTTATCTTTTCTTGCAGATGATTACATTTTCATTTTAATTGCTCACATTTCCCGTTCTGATCTTAATGTTTTATAGTAGGCAAGACATGCCACAAAGAAAAAAAAAAAAAAGATTTTATTTGTTAGTTAACAGCCTTCAGAAGTCCTAATTTGGCCAATGTGTTCTGCTGCAAAGTCTTGGAATGCTGTCTTGCAGTTTCAAAAGTGATCTTATTTGGCTTCCCAGAAACTATTATGCCTGGAGGATGCCATGAGAACAAGGGCTGCCTTGTTAACAAGTAGAAAACTCTCAAAAACAAGATAGGATCCTGATATAAATCATAATTTAGATGCACAGAGCTATGTTCACAACCACAGTAATGTAATTCATTTACATCTAGTTATTACTTATCTCCACCCGAACTACTAAGTTCAGGAATGCAGCTGCCTTGTGCCTTGTGACTCGTGGGGGTTAGGGAAGAATGACATCACCAAATTTAAGCACATTACCATGCTGACATAGTGGCACCTTGTTTTCCCTTCCGCGGATAGAGTGAGGATTGTGTGCTACCCCCCATTCTTCCAAAGAATACCTTTTTTCCCCTTTCAAGCAGCTGCTATATGAAGGGTTGCAAATGTCACTTCAACTAATGATGAATGATGCTTGACCCTTGGACCTGTTACTATGAATTTTATGCAATGCTAAATTAATATGAAAGATCTCTGCTAGAAGACTTCAGCTATTATGCATGCAGCATAAATGATATGTTAAACAATCCAAATTTTTTTCTCATAACCATGGTAAAATGCAGAGCTGCTTTAACATTTTTGATGTGTATTTCCACTTAAGATTAGTATCTTTTAGTTCTAAAAATATTTTTGGTAAGCGAATCAGTTTGCGAAAAACATTGTCAAAAGGGCAACTGGCCCACATGTCTTTGTTGTTCGCGTTTGAATATAATTAATTATGTAAAGCAATAGTTAGTGGGAGCTTAACAATTAGTAGAATCTGTCAAATAGTCACACGGAAATTACTAACTAATTGAACTACTGGTCTTTTATTGTTTCAGGAAGCAGTACAGAGTGTCATTCTTTTATCTCATGAGTTCGTTATTATCACACATCACATTTTTCGAGCAGTATATGCTTCCTCGTAGACTAATACATAAATAACCCTCCTGGTAATGTCACAGTATGCAAGAGTGTTTGAAATAAAAACACCTGTTTTAATTAGTATTCAGATTTGTGCTGTTAAAAAATGATAATCCTCTTGCAGTTATATGACATTTTTAAAGCTTTGAATTTCCATCTGTATCTTATATTATGATGTTTCAGGATTGTCGTGAGTTAATTATGTTAACTTCGGAAACATTGCTTGCATTTAGAATGAAAAACTTCAGCTTGAATAGCCAGGAAAGCAGATGCTATCTTTCTTGTCAACTGCTTTGTTGTGTGTTGCCTTGAAACTTTTTAGAAGATTCTGTATCCAAAAGGAAGTATAAATCTCCATTTATTTGAAATGTTATCCTAATCTAATCAATATTTTAATATATTTCTTGTGGGAGGAACCTGAATACATCTCAAGGAACCAAAGACAGGAAAACCTCTTATTTTCTGTGGAAATCCTCCTGTTATTGGAAGTCCATTTACAAGATTAATTTGAAGAACAGGAGAAACGCATGCATTTGACAGTTTAAAAATTGTTTCAAAGCATACCTTTTCTCTCCTGAAATATACGCCTGTGAGTTCAGGTGGAAAAAGAGGAATTGGAAATATTATAATTAGAATGTGCATGGATATAAACCCTGCAGAAGGGAAAGGTAGGCACAAATATGCCCTTAATGCAGCAAATCTGCATCAAGTCCTGTCACAGTGCAAGTGAAAACGCAAAACGTTGGATGTGTGCGTGAGATGGAGGAGAAGGTGAGGTGTTAGAAGTGATGTGGTGTCTCCTCCTTCCACGTGATACTGTGAGGCGTGTGTGGGAGATGGGACAACATCACGCCACTGAGTCACCTGTATGTCATTACACCCCTTCTCTGCCAAGGAGGAACCGTAAATGTTGCCAGGGGTGTTTGCACATGCCTGGGGGTACTTATGCATCTTCTGAGGCTCATTAAGAGAAGGTATGGATGGAGGGTGGATGGAAGTACCTTTTCCAGCCCCCACTGGCCTGGAAATGTCAACCTTTTGATGAAAAAGACCTAGGCAAGTTCTCAAATCATAGAATCATAGGATGATTGGAGTTGGAAGGAACTTTAAAGTTCATCCAGTTCCAACCCCCCTGCCCTGGGCAGGGATACCTCCCACCAGACCAGGTTGCTCAAAGTCCCATCCAGCCTGGCTGGACCCTCCAGGGATGGGGCAGCCACAGCTTTCCTGGGCAACCCATTCCATTGCCCCACCACCCTCACAGGGAAGAATTTCTTTCTAGTATCTATCTAAATTTCCCCTCTTCCAATTTAAAGCTGTTACCCCATGTACTGTCACTGCACTTCCTGACAAAGAGTCCCTCTCCAGCTCTCCTTCAGGATCCCTTCAGATACTGGAAGGCTGCTGTAAGGTCTGCCAGGCTGCTATAAGGTCTCCCATATAAGGTATTTCTGTGTATGCCGAATTAATTCCTCTCGTGCAATTTCACAAACACAGGTTTGATCACAAACTTAAGGCTTCCATACCTTTAAAAGCATCATATTCCTCAACCAAAGCTCCTTTCATTGTCTTAAAAATGTCAGTGTTAGTACAAGAGAAGCTAAAATGCTCAGTGACCCATGTCTGGATCAGGCCATGCTTTAGTATCTGGTTCTCAGCTGGCAGAGCTTCAGAGCAGACATAGCTCTGAAGTTGATGAGTTTGTATGAAAAAAGTGCATTTACCAAGAATCTTCCCTATTAAGGATAACATGCAATTCTCAAAATGCATAAAAATATTTGAAAATTCATGTTATTATTAGTGCTATTATTATCAAAGGACATTTCCTTAACATTTGAAAGTCCTTCAATGCACTTGAAGATATATTTGTTTTAGCAACTTATATAATCTCCTGTTTAAAGTTTTGTTTTAAATACATACAATTATCATCTCATATGCCCTGATTCAGTAAGCACTTAGAAGCATTCCTATCTTTAACAGCATAGCTAGTCCCGCTAATATCCAGGGAATGGAATTAGAGCTTCAGATATTAGCAAAAAGTAATGCAAATGTGAATTAAGCAACATGGTTTTGAAGTAAGTTGACTGAGGACTTTTTATTTCTTAGACTGAATGCGAAAGTTTGACACAAAAACAAAATCAAAGCAAGCATTACTGATAGTAATAATTATTTTTAAAGTATATAAAGTTGAATATTTGCAGCTGGTAACTAGAACTAGAAGGAATTATGCACTGAAATAACCTTCCAGTAAGGATAGTGAAGAAAAATCCTAATAACTTCTAGGCAAAGCCATCAGCAGAGATGTAATATATATTGAGATAGATGTGTGTATATATATATATATATGCACACCTAAAATAAAAATAATATTGTTGTTGTTAAACGTGTAAGTCACTTTTACTAAAACACATGAATTTATGTGCAGTGTAGAATGTAACCATTTCCATGTATCAAATATATGTAAGTAACTTTTCCATAACAGTTAACCCTACATCTAATATGGGACTTTGCTAGTGAAAGTTCTTACTGCCCTGTGTCTGCATGGGAACCTATGTGAAATGAAGTGATAAATCTCTGTCCTATATAGTGTTGATAACAACACTGTGTATAGACTTACATATCCAACACTCATATAGTGTTGATAACTAATTGTCACATTAGGTACTATTTTCAGTTAAAATTCCATGAAATGAACTGGAGGGTATGAAGTATGAATTATTCTTATGACCCAAATGCAGACTTGGGTTCTCTGTCTTGCATTTTTCAAGATAACTCACCTTATTGCTAATAGAGAAAATAAGTAATGCCTAAAGGCAAGGTGCAAGTATTAAAGTGCTAGTTTGAAAGTATTTAACAAAACTGTCCTTTCAGTTTGAGTAAAATGTTTAAATGACCTCTTCCTAACCAAAAGAGAATATAGAGAAGAAATTAAGCTTTATTGGTAAATTAAAGCCCAAATCCCATGGTTGATGAGAGATATGGTCCGTTTGAAATAGTTACACTTTCAGACTTTCTCTTCTACAATCAGCGGGTGGAGACCAACATAATCCAATTAATTGTAATTCCCTTTTGTGGCACTGGTACAGTGGTGAATGATATAGTAAGTCCATTGAAGTCTTATCTTTGGTCAGATAATCCAAATGGATTCATATTATGAAACAGTCCTTTATAAAAGTTCTGATGAACAGAAGTGTTTTGACTTTAGTGAACCAAAAGATAAATTCGGTACAAAATAAAATGTTTTGTCCTTGACATTTACAGAGCCTGTATATACCTGATTTCCTGTAAAAATATAAAAAAATAAATACTTCTTTCAGCTGGCTTACTTCAAAGAGGCTTTTCATTAAAAAAATATATATAAATAAATCCAGAATTTGTTCTCTGGACATCCTACAGACTGGTGTGTGAGAACAGAGGTTTACATGTATGGGTAATCTTTATTCTCATAAATAGTCCCATTAAAGTAATAAATATAAGGAATATAGTTATAACATTTTGAGAATTAATTTCTATTTTTCTAACAAAACAAGAACCTTATATTTCTATAATATTTCTTATAACTGTAAACAAGTCATATATGTATGTTCCTTTTCAGTATTGCAAGTGGACTAGGGGAATTGCTTAATTTTAGCTCAAGCTTTGATCTATTTACATTTGGAAGTCATTTACATAAAGGAAGTCATAATGATCTTTATTGTTTTGTTAATTATTTCCTTTGATTATTGAAACTCACTCACTGAGGCACAAGCTTATTGTTATTGGGGTCAGTTCCAATAATATACTTGGCTATGTGCAATAAGTAAGGATTGGGTGGTATTCTTCTTCTTTTGAATTGTTTTTGTGCAGACCCTTTCCGTTTAACAATCACTGGAGACAGGACTGATTTAACGCATCAGGGGTCTGATCCAGTGCTACACATTTTGGATTTCTTTCCTTTAAAGTTACGGCAGGAGTGTCTTCACTTGTAGTATGTTGAAATCTCATATTTACTAAAGGATCCTGAGATACCGGTTGTGGGAGACAACACAACCACACACTAGACCATATATTGAGGTCAGATCTTTTCAGAGTGTCTCAGAAATACTTTTTTTTTTTTTTTTCCTTTCCTTAGACTGTCTGGTTGAAACGTAATACAAAGAATTTTTCACCCTTTGGGGTACATTACATATGAAATAATTTATGACCCATGAATCACAAGAAGGCAGTGAATTAGGTTTCAGATAACTCTGCCAAATATTACAAAACATTGTGTACAGATTTTTGGACTATTAAAAAGGCTTTTGACAAGAATGGAAATAGCAGCAGTGTTAGAAACAGCAAGAAGGGGAAGAACAGAAGAGCTATATGACAGAATCCTAAAGCATTCTGAGTTAATAGTACAATTAAAAAGATAGGAATAAGAACATATTTTTGAAGTATGAAGTTTTGAAGTCATTGTCCTTTCTCTATTAGATCTTGAGAGCCTTCAATTTATTTAAAATGTAGATTTGTAGACACTGGTGCACACAATTCTGATAAAAAACCTGATTGTAAATGGGGGGAAAGAAAGGAACCTGTAAAATTATGTTGCATAGAAGCTTACTGGAGAGTAAGCACAATAAAAAATGTTAATAATGGATTTGAAATTGGAAGAGAGATATTTACCTTGACTTAGTCATATGTATAGGCAACATATGACTAATTGAGGAAGATCAAGCTGAAAGCAGAATTCAGAATGGACTTTTGCCTTTGAATAGTAAAATGCATGCTGAAAAGTAAGCTCCTGATCTAGGCAAGTAGTTGATGTTTGCATTCTGCAGTCTAGGGTATAAGAAAGACAAATACTAGGATCCACGTAGAAAATGGAATAAAATCCACTAGCTGACAAGGAGAGATAAGTCTTTATTCTGGTTCAGAATAAAGAGGGAAGAATAAACAGAAAGGAAAACAACATAAAGTGTGCTTTACTGCTAGGAAGAAGCTAAGTTACACTCAACTACGAAGCAAAGAGAATTAGATAGGATCTTAACACTGTAAGACAAGTGTAATTTTCACTCAGCATAGCAATTTAATTATTCAGAGTGTCAGAAAGTCTGCCAAGCTCCACCCTTGTGCTTGGGCAACCTTGGTGCTCCAAAGCTGAGAAACCTCTGGACCGTGGGCAGATAGGACCTGGGTGGGAATTCCTCCATGGTCTTTCCTTGCCCCTTTCTTTAAACCTTTGGGGGTTTCTTAGTACTACTTTGACCTTGAAGGAAAGAATAATTTGGCCCTACATGTTTCAGTTGCTCAGGCTGGGAATGCCTGCTCCTACTTGTTAACAAGTTGCTTCTAAGAAAGTCTCTCAGAAGTATGTTGATCTCTAGGCCAGTGGACTATTTATTCTTAGGGAGCTTTCAGCTGCATTTTGAGGGGAAATATTCTATATTTAAAATTACTCTGTTCCCCATATGGAATAGTTGATTCAGCTAAATTTAATCCATTTTAAAAGTACTTGAGTACTTGTAATTATAATCCTATTACAGGACTTATTGCTTCAAGTCACAATGACAGAACCAGCTAAGTCAAATCTAATATCGCTGCCATCTAACCCTATCGCAGGTATTGACGGTGAATGATGTACAAGAGTATCTTAGTGATGATATCTGTTTCTGGGCACCAAAAGGATTCTCCTTGTATATTCTCCCACTGTATATTTTTTTATACTGCCGGTGTCAAGCAGCAGCTGATGGCCTAGAAATTTCCCCAACGCTTTGGTATCGCTAGCTGACCACTTTCCTAAACCTTTGAACTACTCTGTCTGTACTCTAAACCTTTGAACTACTCTGTACCATTTCTGAACTTCTCCAATGTGCTGGATCTTTTCCACAAAAACAATGAGATAGTTCATCCCCCTCTTACTCTGCAGATTTCTCTGGAATTACACGAGGATGAATATGACCCAGTGTGCCCAAGTACAGAAATCTTTTCTTTTTCCTGGCACAGATTGAGATTTAAGTTAGCAGTACTTGGTTGTTCCAGCATGCCCCTAGGTCAGAGAACTGTCATTTCAGAGAACTGGCATAAACAGCACAGAGATGTTCTGCTTTTTAGCTTAAGTTGCTCCGTAATTTGTGCTTGGGCTCCATGGAAATGGGCACTCCAATAATAAACAAAAGCTCAGGCATTAAAACATTGTGCCTTAAGTTTTCTGTTAAAATGTCATTCCATGTTCCTCCAGTAGAGCAGTAAAGCACGCAAGCTTTATCTTGCCGATTATATCTTTGATAATTCGTCAACGGTAGCATTGGATGGATTCAGAAGAAGTTGCTTAGAAATACACTGTATATAAAATTTAATTAGTTGCTTAGATGACATTTTCTTTGATTTGTTTAAACACTCTTGGAAGTGAAGGACCATACCCTGAGTGCAGGCAGGACAGCGGACATCCCAGACCCAGTAAAAGAGTGAGAAAGAGGAATACTCGAACTGGGAGAAAACTCACAAAAATCTGGCTGACTGAGGAGAGCTTTGCATGGGCTCAGGCTTCTGCTGTACTATTTGCCTTACTATTTATGCCTTCAACATTTACTAAGTTCAAGGTTGATGTATGCACTTTGGAGTGTGTATATGAAATGCAATGTCAGGATGGGATTGCCTGAGCAGGAGGAAGCGAAGCATCATCATGTGCAGCATCACCAAGGGGTGAGCTCCTTGTCATATGACGAGCAAGAACCTGATTCACCACCTCACACCATTGCTGTGTTGTCTCCAGGCTCTATTACTGCTCTAAATTGAGTGAGATCACTTTGAAAGAAGCTGTTTGTCCTGACATAGCAATACTTTGCAATAATTTTGAGCTCCTGTTGTTCCTCAGTGGGTTAAGGAGGTTGCTGTGTCTCTGCACTAGTGATCAGAGAAGCTGTGGCTTGTGAAATGCAGGTACAGCTATCGAACACACATACCTTCAATGTATAAATTAACAGCTCTCTCACAGGGATTTAAGGAAGGAGTGTGTTGATGCAAGAACTCCTGCTAGAGTCTGTTCTTTCTTTTTTTTTTTGACCTATCGAAGACCTCGAATAATAAACAAATTATCTTGAAGAATATAGTAATTTTTTTTTAAAGGAGGAGAAAAAAATGGGAAAAAAGAAGAAAAAAAAAGATAAAAGAAAAAGATAAAAGAAGCGTCTTCAAGTTCAAGAAAGATAGAAGAGGAATGACACTGGACAGTTTGTCTTTTCCTAGTATGCGCAAGAGCAATTTTCTTCTCCTCCTTCAACCGCAGGACTCTGTTTTGGATCTCTCACTAGTAAACTGTCCATTGGGACGAGTCAGTCCAGCAAGCTTCCCAAATTTTCGGTCAACTGGGAATGCATTGTGCACACCCAGCTCTTCTGCAAAGATTTTGATGTGAGGGAAATGGTATGCATTAGCTAGCAGTGTCGAATAGAGCTTTCTCTGGGGGACGTCTCCTTTGGCACATGTGCTGGCCTCTGGGATGAGGACTCCAGTGCTCTGTGATTTCTCACCCTGGAGCTGAGGGTCAACCAGTTCCCAAATGCCAAAAGTTTGTAGGGAGCTACAGAGCTGTCACGTCCAAGTGCTTTCTGTGAATCTGGCAGCAGGGAAATGATGAAAAAGGCAGCAAACAGATTTCAGTCTGAGACTTAATCAATCAGACTCATTTCACCAAAATCTTTAGAAAGCTTTTTGAGGCATAATTTCATAGCAGACCAGGCGCTACTAGTTGGGTTTCATCCATGAGTTGGGATCATCCATGAGACCACCTGGAAGAGGACATGAAACCCTAAGTGACAGGTTTCCCAGAGAGGTGGTAGATGCCCCATCCTTGGAAACATTCAGGGTCAGGTTGGATCGGGTTCTGAGCAACCTGATCTAGTTGAAGATGCCCCTGCCCATGGCAGGAGAGGGTGGACTAGATGTCCCTTAAAGGTCCCTTCCAACCCAAAATGACCTATGATTCTGTGATTCTAAGAAGATCTTCTGAACATAGTGCTCAGGATTTAACAGCAGCATGGGCAAAAACCAGAATATAGCTGGGAAAATACTTGTATAAATTATCTTAAAAGAAAAATGAATGAGGACTCAGATAACTGCGTTTTGCTCCCAGAGACTAGTCTAGATACCAGGCAGGGCATGTGGTTAGGGGCACTACATCCATTTTCCTTCAAAACTCAGCTCTCTGTACTGTTTTGGTTGATTTTCTTTTTTTTTTTTTCTTTTTTTGGTCTTCAGCTGATCTCTCTATAGATTACTTTCTTCCTTTATGGACAAGGATAACCTTATAATGGTATGTTTAAACCAAAGCTGAACTCCTGTTTGCTTCCACCGCAGACATTGCTAGTGCCATTAAAAACATGTATTGCTGAAAAGGCTTATTTACTAAGAATAATAACACAGTAAAACACACATTCCCTTCACAAATGTATTGTATATCGACTTTTTTTTAACTAATAACCTTGACAGGTGCCCGCACTGTTTTTTTTTTTACTTAATGTGGTCTTTATATTTTCAGCCTGAGTATTAGCATAAATTTTATGGGATTTTCTGGGCATATTTGTGTCTGTATCTAAGATATATGATATCAACTGGCAGTGATGGTTGAACTAATCAAATACTACTGACAAGTTAAAGCAAATTTCTAGGACTGTGAGATTTTGAGCATCTTCCCAGATACAGCATCTCCTGACTGAAAGCAGTCCTTGACTGTCAAGTTTAAATACCAGATTTGGGACTTAATCTTTATATAAGCAAAACACCCCAGTAAGAAATATGTCTGATTAAAGCCAAAAAGTCAGGTCCTCCCCCTAAACCTAGCCTGAAATGCGTGTGTGTGTTTGTTTATGGACCTATCGCCGTGGTATGTGAGCGATTCCAACCAGTGGGAACCAAACTACATAGAGTCTTACACTGAATGGACGTCTATTTTCTTATACTTTTTTTTTTTTTTTTCCCTTGACTTGGCATTTGTTCCTTCTAGCAAACATTTTTAAAAACTCTCTTATTGCTAGAGGGAAAATTGACACCCTTAAGCTTTCACGATGATACATTCCTAACACGTTTCCTTGAAGAGCTGGAAATGGTGCAAAAATCTGGTAAGATAAGTCTCTATAAAGCCTTAGAAGTCAAGCATTCCACTTTAGACATTTAAGACAAATGCATGGCAAAAACAAGTTGTTGTTTTTTTTTTTTTAAGGTTTCTACTTAAAGTTCTGTGCCAAAGCTACAGTACTTATACATTTTCTAAATGTGTTTTAAGCAATAAGTTGTACAACATTTTTAGAACATGTGTTAAGCTATTTCTCTAAGAATGAAGCTCTTAACAAAACATAAGCACTCTGCATGAGATCTTAGCAGCAAAGTGCTTAAAAGATAAAGTAAGAATTGGTACCATGGGAAGAACACCAGCTGTAGAGCACACAGGTCCATTATGAGAAGTATGGTAGTGGGTAGGGAGAAAATGATTTAATCAGGAGTAAAACCAATTTTATTATAAGGGCACGCAGGGGGTGTGGCACCATAGTGAGAGGGACATTTCAAAATATCTGACAGATTTCAACAATGTGAAAACCCACCCTGTTCTTTAAAGTGACAGTAAACCCCATCAGGTCTCTCTTTTTGATGCTATTGTTAACAGTTGACTGTTTAAAGCTGGCCTGCTAAGATGCTGTCGATCTAGTTCAATAGTGTGTGGCAAAATAAAAGGCTAATTGTTGAAATACGATCAATCAAATATGATCTCAGAGTCTAAAGAAGATCCCCTCTGGTAACTCATTTGAGATCAAATCATTACTTTTATGATTGAGGTAATTCAATGGGAAGAGAGGAAAAAAAAAGAGGAAAAAAAGAAAAGAGGTTTGAAACCAAACAAACAAGCAAGACAACTGAATGAAACACACAAGTCTGCCTTTGTTCCAGCTTTGTCTCACATTACTCCAAGTCAAGGAATTTAGTCCAGTCCTTTATTTGTATGCATTTCCTGAATCCAGAAACGTAAAAGGCATTTAAAAACATTTATTAAATAAAACTTGAAAGACAACTCCATTTTTGAATAAGATTTTCTGTCCAAAAGTAAACTCTATAGTGAGAAAACTATTGCGTTAAAGCACCAGGGATCTGGAGTTGTGGGTGTCCATGTGTCTCCAATAATTTTACCATTTAGTTTAACAACAGTTCAATAAAGAGGCTGCTCTTGAAGCCAGCTGAATTGCTAAACATGAAATTTCAGTGACATTTAGTAAAACATTTAAGGATTATGTTGCTTCAAATTAAATTTGTTCAGTAGTTTTCATGGTTGGCCCCCGATTTGCATTCAGACTGAAATTTTCTAAAAAAGAGAATCATAGCACGTGTGAAGAAAAGCAAACTCCATTTTTGGAGTAACAGAACTTGGAGAAAGTGTGTGTCATTTTAATTTGGACTAATAAGGATTTGCACTTTCCTGGAGTTTTATATGGATTATGATCTCGCTGTTTAATATGTTCTAACAGTATCACACTACTAGAATTAAAAAGAAAAAACAAACCCGAAGAAAAACAGCACAATCATCCGATCTTGTTTTATTTTTATTAGAAACTCTATTTTAGCATTTAGTTTCTTTTATATTTAAATTCCTTAGCTCAGTCAAGCTTCAAAAGAAAACATTATTTTTGTTTGCAAAACAGTTTTGTAAGCACTTGTGGTTTGTCTTTAGTGTGTTATCATTTTTGACAGCTTTGCATAGCCTAGGTAGGCCAACAGGGGTCTGTCTAATATTGTTGCTGGGCAAATCTTCCTCCCAGAGATGAAAACCAAACAAAATATTTTTGAAGCAGTAAGAAGGAATTAATATCCTTTCTCTCACAGTACTCTATTCCTTGCTGACATTACATTCAGGCGAAAAAAAAGGAGAAAAGCGTTACCCATTATTCCCTTGTACATAGCAAGGCTAACACATGTAAAGGCAATAACTCATTTTCTATTGCCATGTTTAGCATATGTCTCCTGTTGGCTCAGCAAGGCCTTTAGGCCGGTCCCTTGAGCCGGCCATCGTTGGCAACTCTTAGCCCCTCGGCCTCAAAACCAAATAGCTTTGAATCATGTTGAGCTGTGATGCTAATTTTCATACTGATGCATTATGGGAATAAATGTATCTGACATACTGTGTCAATGGTACTGTCTCTTTGTGTCTCTTGTTTTTTGTTAGCTGCATTCCTACAGATGGTATTCCATTGAAAATGTTCTCTTCCTACAAAAAAAAAAAAAAAAAGAAAAAAAAAGAAAAAAAAAAAACATGCACAGCACCAAACCTCTAGGTGCAGAAGGCTGTTAACGGTTGCTGATGATAGTAGGCAAACATTAACATAATAATTAGTGTCTTGTAATTGTTTCATTAAAACCAGTTGTTCCATTTCTCCTCGTGTTTTCCCAGAAGAGAAGCTGAATTTGGACGACAGCCAGTGGGAGGACATCCACGTTGTCACCGGAGCACTCAAGATGTTTTTCAGAGAGCTGCCTGAGCCGCTGTTCCCATACTGCTTCTTTGAACAGTTTGTGGAGGCGATAAGTAAGTACATCAGATACAGTAGAAGCTACTGAAATAGCCTGTTATATAAAAATAATAATAAACTTAAAAATAGAAGAACAGAGGCATCTCAAATCTGACTTACCTTCCATTATCCGTGATCCTGTCTTTTTATTGGTTTTGACTGTCTTTTACCTCCTACAGCATTTAGTTATTTAACTGGAGAAAAAAAAAATATCGAGTTATTGATCTATAAATTTTGTATGTGCGATTTAACTGTAGTGCCAAAAATGGTTTAGGAAAGGAATTAAAATGTGTATGTATTCAAAATATGTGAGGTTGATAATCCATATTTCCCC
>VXBJ01006925.1:747635-775135 GCA_013400055.1 Nycticryphes semicollaris
CCTTTATCACTACTTTTCATTGCTCTTTGGTGTAGCTTTGGCTGAGCAAAGACTATTGTATTCTGAAGAACATTAACAGGACATCATGATCTCATCCTTCCTGCAGTCTTCTGCTCCCATCCTTTCTGCTGGTGGCCAGGTCAGGGTGATTTGAAATCTTTCAGTGGCCCAATGGGGAGGTTTTTGGTAGGAAAAATAACAGGTAACCGGTAATAGACTTGTGAATTAGGATTTTGAAAGCATGTCGGGAAGAGACTGTCTACTAAAGCATTAATATTTATGAGTGAGAAATTAATGTCCCTTTCTGCTATTTGAACTATTATTAATTCTTATTATGATTTTGAGAGCCATTATACACATTGATAGGCTAATGAACAGTCATTTATAGAGGGATTTTAAGACAGTTTATTCCTAGGAAGAAAATGCTAGCACTCTAAGACATGCTTCGCACTATTTCAAACCCCTAATTCTTGTTGCTTGCTTTACTGCACATCAGGGTGATTTCTACCTAATCCAACTGTCTACAGTAATCTATGATTTCCAATCAATCTTCTCTTTATTTGGCCTTTACTGCCATAGTATCTACAAATCCATGTTCTTACCAACTCTACTTAAAAAACATCTATAAACAACAATTAGGTGTTTTCTGCTTTTTTGGAGGTCTTCTGTATGCTAATAGTCTCGAGGCAAAGTGAAAAAATCTCTTTTCTCTCATTTTTCAGCTACTTTATGCTAATTACTGTGCCTGGTCAGTACTGAGCTGCTAGAAAATTCCCTGTCTTCTTCATATTTTTTGTAAAAAAGAGGCTGTCTTCTTTATTCGTTCTTTGAAAATGAGTATTATTAGTTTGCAGGACATGGGTGCATAGTACAGTTAGAAGGAGGGCTTAATAAGGCCAGAAATAAACCAATCTGAGGATGACTTGGAAAAGAGTAATTAGGATACATTCCCACACTGCCATGATGTTTATATCCTTGGTCTGGCACTGGGCATCCCTTAGTCAGAGCCATGAATTTCGTAAGTAAAATGAAATTGATCAAAAAACCTACCTGTAGTGGGTAGTAACAAGTTACTATAACATTGTAGAGACATTGTAGAGACGTTGGTCCTGGTCTATTCTCACTTATAATTAGCAATAGAATGAGAGGGAATGGCTTCAAGCTGCAACAGGGTAGGTTTAGGCTGAACATGAGGAAAGAATTTTTCCCAGAAAGAGTGGTCAGACACTGGAATAGGCTGCCCAGGGAGGAGGTTGAGTCCACATCCCTGAATGTGTTTCAGAGTCGTTTAGATGTGGTGTTGGGGGATATGGTGTAGGGGAGAACTTCGTGGGGTAGGACTCAATGATCCCAAGAGTCTTTTCCAACCTGAATGATTCTATGATTCTTGGGGATTTAGTCATTTAGTTAGATGTTTCAGGAGAAATGAATACTCAAGAGGTGCTATGGACTCTTTATGCTGATGCTATTTTAAATATTATGTGGAAAAAAAGAAAGTCCATAGAAAGCTTAGTGTTACTTTTCCTGGATGACGCTATTTTAACTAACATCTCTATTATGTGGACGGGAACAATATTTTTCAGTACGGTGTATTAGGGAAAGAGCTTGCAACCCACCTTCAATTTCCACTACAAATAACTTTAGATATTAGAACAATTTAGATATGACCAGAATATTAGAAGATAATTCAGGGCATTATAGAATTTCACAATTCTGCTTGCCAGGCTGAAGCTGGATAATTACTGTCCATATAGCTTATATCGAAGAATTTATAAATGATAAGTGGAAGGCCACAAGACCTCTGACCTACTACTAATTTTGCTTCTTAGGATTTGGAAAGCAGTTTTTTTCAAGGACTTTTTCTGGTATATTACTGGCAAGTCATTTTGTGGTATTTTGGATGAAATATGCACTTTTAAAGTGTGCTCAAGTGCTGCTATGAAGTCAGGTTCAGCCACACTTAAATTGCGTAGCACCACAAATAGTTCTATTGATTTCCTGGAAGATCAACAGACGTGATTCCACAGATTATCTGCAAGTAAAATTGTGCTTCACGTGAGTAAGGTGGTAGAAGTGACAATAGCTGAAACACTTAGTCACCTTATTTATGGAATTCAACCTGCATTCCCATAAAATCTTACGCCATGACTTCAGCCACTGAAAAAAAAAAAACAGAAAAATCTACCCTCAAAATCTGTTTAGAAATATTAACAGGTAAATATGTTGGTTTATTATAAATCATAATTTTAATTGCACCAATTTTCTTGAAAAGCATCAGGCAGAAGGTATGGAAAAAAAAAAAAAACCAAACAGATTTGTGTACTACAGTCTTCTGTGCAATGATGGTTGATACCCACAGCACAGGAAAGATTAAGATACTGAGTAGTCCTTCCAGATCTTTTCAGATGGAGAAAGCTGTATAGACAGTGAATCTGTCCAACTGCAGTTACAAAATAAAACCAACTGATATTCCACAAAGGAAAATTCCACCCAGTTCCCAAAGCTGCAACATCTGTCTCTGGTTCAGAAGGCTTGAGTTCAGGTCTTTGATTTTCTCTGCAACAGGTTGGAAAGATTACTACATTAGAAAGATTTTTTTTTCAATGAGGTCTAGTGATTATGCCTTCATTTCAGTTCCTTATCTCTAATACAAATTTAATAGGTGTCCCACAACTGCTGTAGATAAATAGGTGATTTATTGTTTAAAATGCACATGCAGAGACAGATGTGTATATATATGTATGTATTCTAAATAGAATGCCTTTTCCCAGAATTATGATCCTTCTGCAGACAGTTTTCTGAATAAAGATATCTGTTACTGCTGTGGGTTTCCCCACTTAAGGCAGCTGAACACGGCAAATAAGATTAATAAAAATGTAGAGTTGGAAAATTTGGTTTGCAGGTTTTCAGGTGGAATCCACATCCCAACTTGAGATATCTCAGGCCTCCATATGAGGAAGAGAAAACCTGGGACCCACAAGAGTCACCAAGTCCCTGGAGACGGGACAGCATTTGTAGTGGCTTAGATCCTGGTGACACCACCTCCACCCCCTCCCGAGGATGTAGCTTCCCCAGATACTGATGTAAAGTAATCCCCCATCTCTGGAGCTCAAGCTTTTGAGCCCTGGCAGAAAAGGAAGCCTTTCTCTGCATGGGGAGGAGTAGAGCCATAGTCACCTAAAGGACTTTGAAGGTGACAATTGCACGTTCAGGGATAGATGGTGGCTGAATAAGGCTTTTCAAAATTACAAAAGTGCATTTAAGTGCCTAGACACCACCTAAGGTCCTCGTTAGTTATTCATATCATTTTTGGTATTTCAAGATCTGGATTTCTTTTCTTCTTTTTCTTTTTTTTTTTTTTTTTTTTTTTTTTTTTTTTTTTTTGCTTGCTCTGATAGACCATTAACACTTTTTTCAACTGATTTCACACATATCCTTTCGATATATCAATTAGGGTCTCCTGGTGCATGCTAAGCAGAATTCACAATGTCATTCCTATCAATCGTCTAATCTTATGTGTTACCCTACTATACGGAAACTGAAGATGGTTATTTAGCATCTCACACATGATGGAGTTTTATAACTTTTTTGGTTATTGAAAGACATTAGATAAAAAATTGTGTTTCTGTTGTGAGATACTGGTCGTTACTAGTCTTGCCTGACAAAATCTGCAGTGATAACATAGCAAAGCACTATACTGTTTTTTCATGAGAACAAAAGACTGTTTTTAAACCCACAAAAGGTAGCAGTGCTATCAGTAGTTGCCAGTCCTCCCCATGTTGGTCAGTTATCTTAATCTCTGAGATGAAGTCAGCATCAGTAAAAAGTTTTTCTCTGAGCCTTGGGCTCTACTGTAGTCCTGCTTCAGAAAGATCCCCCAAGAGCCCTCTGCCTGTGTGGCTCAAGACAATGTGTTTTAGCAACTCACATCTATCTGGGCAATGATCACGCTTCGGTCTTCATCAGGCCACAGCAAATTTAGCACTGAATAATGTGACTTTTGAGGAGTTTGCAGGGAAGCTGTCTGCACCAAGATCAGGCAAAAAACTGTGTCAGGAGGCAATAAGCAAATCTAGTCATCAATACATAATCATGATCAAAGAAAAGTGCTACATTGGTTGAAAACGTCGTGTGGCAAGGACCTGCTCTGAACTACTATGCAGTGTTATGAAAATAGTAGCTGGGAAACAGAAAGGAAGTAAATACATTCATTTATTCTGACAGTCATAACATCCTTGTATCATCTTGGTGGAAAGTTACAAAAGATGTCTAAAGAGATTTTCAAAAGACATCTAAAGAAACCTCACTCGAGGCTTACAAGGAACAAGGCTCAAGGCCAACTCGTCTTGGAAAGACAAGTCAGCATATTGCACTGTAAGAAATCCATGACAGTCTCTTAACATCATCACGTAATAGGTTCCTGAGAAACCAAATCTTATCAGTCTCTGGCATTATGCAAATTTCTGTCATAATCTCAATCTGTGGGCTTCGAGTCCTAATCAAACTGCCTTCAGATTCACAGTTGGCGAGCCTCCTATTGAAATCGTTTTCCTATCCTCCATTTACTTGTCCAAGGAAGTTTTGGGGCTTGGCATGGCGTCAGAAAGCCTCAATTTCATGTGAACATGGTGATTTATAAACAAATCCAAGGTCATCATAATGTATCTCACATAATGAATCATAATTAATACCTTTTGTACCAAAATGAGAAGGCACTAGAAATCTGTAAACTAAACATGAAACGAACAAAAAAAAAAATATGTAGAGACAAGAAGAATTCAAAAGTTGAGGTGAAATTCTTTAAGAGATTTCTTAAAGAAAGGAATTATTTTTTGAGTAGTGTAATCTTAGGGATGTCCATCCATGTAAGTACAATGAATATGTGTATGGTATATCTGTAAGCATACATATTCCCCCAAGCACAATAACACTAACAATAATAATAACAGCTCATTCAAAAAGTGGTACCAGGTAATTCAGTACTGATTGAGAACGGTTAAATCCATTTTGGAAAGCTCTTTGAATCCTTATCTGGAAAGTTGTGCAAAATTCTGATTCAAGAATGATTAATTGATGTTGGAATGGAAAGAAAAACCTTTCATGTTTTAGAAGAGATGTTAATAAGATACAGGATGCAGAGCGACTAGAAAGGAAAGCTTCTAATCGATAGGTGTTAAGAAAACATAGACAAAAAACGTATATTGTCACCCTGAGTGAAGCCAATAAGTAAGTAAATAAATAAATAGAATACGAAAAAGTACAGTTTAAGTTAAAGAACTATATTCCACAAGAGAGGTGTGCAAACTGGCTACAAAATTATTCAAGATGTAACATTCTCAACCATTAAAGCCATCTATTCTAGCACAGTCTCCACTCAAATTCAAGGCATTAAGAAAGAATACATCCACCAAAGATGTAAATGGAGGCTGTCATATTTGTAATAGCAGCAAACTGGTTACTAAAGAGGTTCTTTCCAGGCTTTTCGTTCCCAGGAGGTGTCAAGGAACAGTATGCCCCAGTAACCTCCTAGTTCTCTTTCAATGACCTTCCCTTCACAGTTGCGAACAGTTTCTCTTCATCAGCATATTTAAATAGATCTTTCCAGGTCTGGAAGCAACTGTTTTAGGGGAAAAAAAAAAAATAAATAAATTGGAGGGCATGTCTATGAATAGATTTATTTTTTTTCAGGTGGAAAATAGCCCAACTTGTTCAGACATAAAGGACATTGAAAAAAAAAACGTGGGTAAAACAAATTTGTGGGTGAAACATTGAAACATTTCCTCTCTCTGTCTGTTTTTTTTTTTCTTTTTTCATAGAAAGTTTTAACTAAATTGCTGGAAGGGAAATGAAAAGAAAATCCACATGTGAAAGTTTAGCTATTCTACAGGGCTTTGCTCTCCAAAGAAAGCCCAGGTAATACCCGTCCCTAGGGAACCTGATTCTAGATTGGCTTTGCTTTCTTTTTCCTAAACACAAGAATCTGCCTTTAAAGTGAGTTGTGTTGTGATATCTACTAATCCTTTTTTTTTTGTCTGTTAAGACAAAATTGTGTTGGGCTACGAAGAGCTCTTCATAAAACTCTTAGATGTGGACTGAAATAATGTTTTAGCTGGGTTTTTTTGCCCCTGTGAACTTTACCTAACACCGTTTTCTAGTCACACCATCAAATCAGTTAATTTACATTTTGAGGAAAAGAGGAGAATCTGCGGAACCTCACTGAAAGGGATACACCATGATAAAAATGGTCTTAAGATTAAAGGAACAGAAAAGCTGTATATTTTGGTCTTATAAATATGACGGAGGCTTTCCAATTAACGTCAAAGGAAATGAAAAAGTTTTAAAAGACTTGTACTTGATTTTACCATCATGCAAAAGTTTGCACAGGAGGGACATATTCTCCTCCAGCTTAGTCTTATTTGTTATTATAGTTATAATTTTTTTAGCATAGTGGAAATTTTATTGCGGATGCCTGGCCTGTCTCTTAACTCATGCTAATTATATTCATAATTAAATGTTAAACAAGAATTGACTAGGCCAACTGGCTTGCACAGGTGTTTGTGATATGAATGGTTTAATGCTTACACAATAAATTATTGGATACAGATCTGCCGGAATCTGCTCAGCGAGAACCTTTTTCAAGAACTTTACTGTACATGGTAGGTACAGACTTACAAATACCACTTACTAGAAAAGATTATGGGAAGACTAGGGTTTGTCCTTGATGGCATAAGTACTAGTAAGGCTAAAAGGAGTGTGGAACCAACAGCTTGCAAATGGAAAAAGACATGGGTTTCAGTTTGTTCCTCTTCTACTTACTCTTTTGGGCACAGAAAATAATGTATTTGCGTCATTTAAATTTCATCTGTAGTTCAGGGATTCTTTTTGTAGGGGAAAGAAAGGGCAGAAGTTAGAAGCAAACCAACTTGAGAGTTCATGTGGGTTAGTCTAAGAGAATGGTGAAAGAGAAGACAAAGAGAAAGTGAGAAATCCAAATAACACCACTGGGAGAAAAAAAAAAGAAGGGAGAGGAAAAAGAGAGAAAAGGAGCTATTTAGTGACTGTGACAAGATCTCTGTAACCTGGAGTGTTTGCGGTAGGCAGGGGGAGAGGAACTTCCCATGAAGGTTATCTAGAGTGCTTGACAAAGTGAGAATTGGCACTCTGGGTTTGAGGGGAAAAATGTTTCATCAGGCTTGTGAGTGAGGCTTCTACTCGGGGAAAGTAATAACAGGAGGAGAAGCAGCTCATAATGCCCCAGTTACACAATTTCAGAGGTGCAGAAATGGAAGAGATGAGGGGGAGGGGAGAAGGCGGGGGGGAAGTGGGAAGAGAAAACCAGGAAGAGGGAAAAAGAGGGCCTCCAAGAACAAGAGACCAGGATGCTGAAAGTCACCACCTCCAGCTCCATGCTGTCTTACTCTCTAAAAGTCGCTACCTTCCCCAGATAAGAGGTAATACCACACATCTCTCTGTGGTGACACATTGGACCTGAACCAAGAAAGAGCAGACATGATAATGTCTTAGTGGAAAAAGATGACAACTGATGTGTTCTCTGGTCGTTGTCATGTAGATACTTGAAGACCTGGATGACTACTTAATTTTATGGACTATGTCTGTGCATCCTAAATACTTAACACAGCTTTGGCCCCTGATAAATTTAAGCTGTGTTCACTTATACCAGTCCTTCAAGGGACTATTGGCTTCCCTCGGTCTCTCCAGCACCAGCACACTCTGACCGTGCTGCCCAAGCCATCCTGACATCAGACTCTTCATTTGGAAATTTCTCCACCAGACTGTGCAAATTTGTGTGTCTTCAAGTGCTGGCAAGTAAAGCCAGCCATAAAATGTGCCTTACTGTGGGCGATTATCTTGCAATATTATAAAATATTCTTTTATAATGACAAAAAGTGTACATAGCACCATGGCATCAGGGAAGGTTCTTCGTAACTTCATACAAGACTCTTGATAATAATGCAGTAAATGAGTTCGAAAAAATGTGTAACTTTCACCTTAGACTTAGGACTATGAAAAAATTTTTGAGTCAGAATCTGATAGAACTAAAATTAAGTCATACAGGCACCGCTTTACCTGTACTTTTACTACCTGAGAGCAGAAGTAGGTCAGAAAAAAGTTACAACAGCTAATTATTTTTTTTTTTTCTGTTAGGGTTCTAGAAATGGTCTGAAAATGTCATAGAGAAGGGAACAAGAAATTAAATGTTCTAAAAATTCCACAAAGTAGGCAGGCACAGAGTCAAGTCATGAATGGTCAAAACAATATCCTCACGGTTTACCATAATAGCACACATAGGGGGTTGGAAAAGGAAAACGCCACGTTGCTAACGGGCATGACAAAAAATAATAGTATGACTGGAATAACAACAATAGCACTGTCCACAGAACACTCATTGAATTTCACAGAATTTCAGGGAAAAGTTAAGTCAGAGGTTCAAATCAGACCTAGGTCTGCCAGGGTAGGAAGTCAAAGGTCTCCTTCCCTGAAAGCGTTGCCCCGCGGCATCGCTTGACACGGGCCTGGCTTCCCGACATCACCCTTTTGAGCGGATCTGGGTCTGCCACAGGAAGTGCGATCACAAACTGAAATACTTTGGGAAAGTAACGCTGTCTAAATGTGAGGGTAGGCTTGCCTTCTTACCAAGGCTGGGCCAGAGTTCAAAGTTAATACGATTTATAATATCTCTCGAGGGACACAAATTGTGAAAAAGTAGGGCTGGAAAACTGGGTAATGTGGCTGCGGAAAAGCGTCTTTAGCAGCTGTACTACACCAGCTGGACCAGATAACAACTAAAAAGAAAAGTCAAGTAAAGTAAGAAATAGTGTGGGAATGGAAGGAAGGAGTAGTGCTAAACATCCTCCTCCTGAACAGGAATCAGGGAGGGCACAGCCCCGAGGCAAAGGATTGCACAAGAAACTCGTTGAACAAAACGTTTACTTTTAAGGCTGCTTCCTTGGGTGCAGAGATATTTCTGTAATCTGCTGCCTTCATTCAGCTTGTAGTACAGGTATTGAGGGTGAAATGTCCATAATTTTAAAATAAAAAACGGTTTGTCTTGCTTCCCAGAGAGTCAAACGATTCCCTTCGACTCCTATACAAAATTCATTAGCCTGTTAACCCGTTTGACTATTGTTACATTCTGGCCAAAGCACTAATGCTTTAATTGCCTGGGAAGGTAGTATATCACACGGATAATCTTGCTAAGATCAGGAGCACAATCTAATTCACTGACAGCTCATGGTCTGACTCATTCACTGTTAAACACTTTTGAGTGATAGCATGACACTAGGGGGGGGAAAAAAAATTGCAAACCAGGCACAAAATCCTCTTCACCTAGGTTGGCTTAGATGCTAAGAAAACCAAACGATGTATTAATTGCTCGTACCAAATGTAAGCTCTAAAGCAACTGGGAAGGTGGGGCTCTAAAAAATTATAGAAGCCTAAAATGTAACTGAAAACTGATGAAAACTGGAGATCTGCTTTAACTGGTATGAAACAACTGGTTATCAGGATGGACATGGTGAACAAGGGAAATATTTTCCAAGCTGACACTGTTAGTGTCACATAAAGGGCAGCAGCTCCCCAGAGAAAGTGTGAGGTAAGCAGGGACCAGGACTGAAACCCAACCTAAAGTGCACTGTATGTCTTCTCTCCACACTCTTACAGGTGACATGGGAAGTGAAAAGGGGCAGCTAGGAAGCTGCCTTGGTACCTACACAGGGTGCCTAGCCATAAGGAGGGCAAATAAAATGAGTGTGCAAGCTGCAAAAACTTCTTTTCTCCTTTTCCTTTTCTTTTTCCTCTTCCTTTTCCTTTTTTCTTTTTCCTTTTTTGGGTTTTTTAATTTTTTTTCTTTTTTCCCTTTCCTTTTTCCTGTCTTTATTTTTTTACCCCCTTTCTGCTCCCTTTTTTCCACTTTCCCCTTCATTTTCCTTTTTTCTTTTTCTCTTTTTCTTTTCTTTTTCTTTTTCTTTTTCTTTTTCTTTTTCTTTTTCTTTTTCTTTTTCTTTTTCTTTTTCTTTTTCTTTTTCTTTCTTTTTCTTTTTCTTTTTCTTTTTCTTTTTCTTTCTTCTTTTTCTCTTCTTGTTATTTTTTTCTTTTTTCCTTTTCCTTTTCCGTTTTTTCCCTTTTTTTCCTTTTCCCATTCTTTCTCTATTTTTATTTGTTATTCTTTTTTCTTTCTTTTCTTCTTCTTCTTGTTCTTGTTGTTGTTCTTCTTCTTCTTCCTTTTTCCCATTCTTTTTCTTCTTTTCCCCCCCTTTTTTCCCTTTCTTTCCCCTTTCCCTTTGCCTCTCCTTTTCCTTTTCTTCTTTTCCTTTTTAAACAAACAAACAAAAAAAAAAGCTGGAAGAAGCAGGCAGGGTTGCCTGGCAGGCAGGTTTATATACGCTTCTGCAGCTCCAGCCTTGGGCTATCAAGTGCCACTTCCAGAATAGCCTTTTCCTTGGCTCGTGTTTGATTTGCATCTGTATGTTCACATGCAGCCAGAACCAACCTCCACTGTTTGCAGCTGAGGTCCTTGCTTGTTTTTCTTTACAGCACAGATCAGGGCACCTGATGAGGTTACCGTTCTGCTTGCAAGCTTAAGTGTAGTAACATTTTTTTTAAAAAAAAATTAGCCTACTGTGGGGATATAAAGCATTCACAGAGGAGTTTCAAAATTGTGATGAGAGTAACCACTTTAGGAGATGATAGTCAAATTTGATCCAAGATATGTGTTTTTGCTTTGAAGCGGTAGCTGTCCTTTAGTTCAGATGGTATTTGTGAATCACTGCATCAAAAAAGGGGTCTTTTGGCACATGCTTTAGGCTGATGACAGGCAAAATGAAGTAGATTCTGTCTCAGAAATCTCCAAAAATAATCTTAGGTTTGACATAACACACCATGTCATGAAGTGATATAAGCCACATAAGCACAAAGCAGGCTTTAAATTTAAAGAAGAATAATCCTATTTTCAGATAGGATACTTTCCATCAATTTGGATAACAAATATCTGATGCAGAACATAGGCAGTAGGCTGTAAGTGCTGAGATCCCTTAAAACCTGCAGTTCCTGGTAGTTAGTATCTGTGGCAGCCTGCTCAAACTACCCACACACACAGACCAAGCACGGACACATCCACTAAAGATTTCTATCTGGAAATAAAGATCTGGGGGGGAGTTTGTTTGGTTTTTTTTTACAGTCTTTAACCCCTCAGCATCGGTGATCTAGAGTTCCCGATGCTAAAGAGTGATGCAAAATGCATTAATGCTTAGCACTGGGAAATCCCAACTCCTAGTGCCAAGAGGTTCATAAATATAGTAATGAAACCTCTTGACTCAAAGTGAGCGCTATTTAACAGAACAAGCATGAACAGCCTTTAGGAGATTTTGCAGCTGGATTTGTTCCACTGTGTCAGAGCTGAACCTCCATGATAGTAGTTTTAAAAACTGTGCATGGCTAAAAAAGTGAGTTTAAGGAAACCAGGCAGCCAAAAATGTGTTGTTGGTTTTGGGTTTTTTTGCTTTTTTTTTTTTTAAATAATAATCTGTGGAAAGCAAAAGTAAATACACCACTGTTTCACATACCCGAAAAATAAGCACCAAGAATCTCAAAGCATGAATTCAGTGGCAGATGTCAAGGTCTTTGGGAAGTGTCCACCAAGCTTTATTTTGCACATGTTCCTGAACAACTAAAACGAGTACTTTGTGTGATAATTTACTAGCAAATCAGTATCAATAAATCAGAATCATGTAAGCAGTCATGTTTATTATATCCTTGTTGCTTAATATTCATGATAGTAATTTATTTTTATAGTACAGTTTCACTGTTATCTCCTCCATTGCTGTAAGTTTGAGTCAAGCAAGCTGCAAAAGTAGAAGGTCAGGTAACCCTTTGAAGGCTGTAAAAGTTCATTCACTTGGAATTTGCTTGGTTAGGTTTTGCTTTTTTTTTTTAAAAATGCTTTAGTGGCTCCTTAAAATATTTATAGCATAATTCCTAACCTAGCATTATTTATTTAGCAAATATCGCTGCAAAATGAGAGTTGCAAAGCAGTGTTTGGATACCAGCTCCATAAATGAAGAATCACAAATTGTGCACAATTGAAAATTGTCATGAAATCTGGTGTTAAAGTCTATACTTTAAATGAAACATACTTTTTTGTTAAAAAGTGAAGGCACACACTTATTTAAGACTTCCTAATATTTTGCAATGGCAAGAATGAAACTAAAAATAAATTTTTTTTTTATTTTTTTTAATGTTATAAACATAAAGAAATTCTATCCTTGATTCACCAAAGGGTTTTGCTGTTCTTTCTCAGTTGAAATGGAAGCAAATGAAATTCCCACTTCAGGCCACTTTCCACTTGAAGTGAAACACAGAGTATAATCTAAGTAGAAGTCAGGACCAAACATGTAGGACTTGTTAACCACATTGGCAATGATAGAAACAGGAGGTATTATCCATGGGACATGCAGAGTACAAACAGCTACAATTTCTACCCATCATTCCTACTAAAGCACCTCACTATTGACTTAGTGAGGCCTTAGTAACTTAAGATAGAGTGTTAATTTAATTTAATATTGTTCAACAGATTTAACAGATTAATCTTTGTTTCTTTTTTTCATATACTTTTTAGTAGAAAACTGGGTTTTAGCTATGCCAGATGAGACACAAGGACCCATACATTTCTTTTAGTGCAATAATAAATGAGGTTTAATGAGATGATACTGCACAAATTCAAAGATGATATAGATGTAAATATCTTCTGCATTGCCTATAAATCAGAAATCAGCAGAAGAACTCTTCATTTTTTGGGGTTGTTTTCTTTAATATTTTTCTGTGCTGCTGCTCTGCCTTACCATTCTACCTCGGACTGAGTTTATGTTGTAGAAGAAAAATTCAATACATAAAACTCTCTGGTTAAAGGCAGTCTATAACTATACAATAACCTTATTGAGACGTCCTCTTGTCTTTCATTTAAGCATAAGCTTTTGATGAAGCTGATTTGTTACTGCTTATAATCAATTGTTTCTCATCTAGGAACATACTGTTCATTAGACTGGAGGTGGAGGCCACAAAAACCAAAATATATTGCTGATCAAATGAACAAAGTATAAACCTACCTCATCACAAAGATAACATCTAAAAATGCTTCCGGTTTATTTATGGCGAAGAAAAAATATGACTAGGCTTCAAGAAATGACGAAGATCAGCAGACATAAAAGACATTTTTATTCTAAGTGTAAACTATCATTAAATGTATTTAGATTTACACCCTATAATTATTATGATTGTAGCAATTAATCAATCAACTGATTAACATGTAGGGTCAGCAGGACACAGTGATCTTATCTTGAAGCTTGAATTAATTAATTATTCCTTACTCTACATTATTATTTTCTACTTGTGTGTGTTGTCTCAGTGTCCCTATTGACAAAATATATCTTTTCTCTTTTTTTCTGTGATGTATTGAGTCAAGCACAGGAAGTTACTGACGTGCATTTAGTAATTTGCCATCAGAATTTCAAATTAATTAAAAGATTTTTAAAGCATTGCATAATTTTTAACTACTTGTTATATTCTAATTAGCCAGGTTCAATTAAATTGTTTTCAACGTAGCAACTTAAGAGCTCTCATCTCTTCAAGTGGAGTCAAATTCAGTGAGTGTATATTGTTGCAATGATATAATTCTGTGTTCATTACACCACAAGCCAGTGAAGTCTTTCTGAGCAGTGTATTTGTTTACTGTCTGCGGAAGCATGAGGATTCTCTAGTTCCACCAACAACCTTATTGTCAGGAAGTCTTCCTGAAATTCAGCTATGTTTTAATTTGCTTTATGCACAAGCATTGATTCCAAAAGCCTCTTCCTTATGCTGACTGTTTCCTCCATCCCCCTTGCTGTAGAATTTGTGTCACAATGAAATCACTCACAAAACTGGCCCCAGAGGAGATGCTGTCTTCACAGAGTCACAGAATGACACAGGGTTGGATGGGACCTCTGGAGATCTAGTCCAAACCCCCTCCCAAAGCAGGTCCTCCTAGAGTAGGTTGCACAGGAATGTGTCAGGGTGGGTTTTGAATGTCTCCAGAGATGGAAACTCCACCACCTCTCTGGGCAGCCTCTTCCAGGGCTCTGCCACCCTCAAAGTGAAGCAGTTCCTCCTCATGTTGAGATGAAACTTCTTTTGTACAAGTTTGTGCCCATTTCCTCTTGTCTTGTCCTTGGTGTTTGCTTCCTTCAGGTGTTAGCAGTTCTTTGCCATTCCTCTGTCATCCTTAGTCATGATTTAACAAAGCTCCTTTTCATCTCACCACATACAACATTACTTCTTACACAGTATTCAAGGTTGGGTTTGGTTTTGTATTTTTAGGTTTAGATTTAGGTGGTTGGGTTGTGTGATTATCCTGACCATTTTCATTGTCTTTCACAAAGGGGCTCCAGAACTGGACATGACCCTGATTCCCTCCCCACCACAATTAGGGATGTGATTATGATTATCACCCCAGATTTTACTGCCCTGAACACAATACTGCTCCATCACTTTGTCTGATTTCCTCCTGGTTATCAGTCCCATGTTTGCTTGACATTCCTACTTCTTAAGAACTTGGGTTGGGGATTTTAATTGGTTTTTTTTTTTCTTTTTCTATCTTAAGTTTTCTTATCTTATTCTTTCATTCTGTAGTTTCCGGTTTAAAGCAAACCTTAGTAAGTCCTGATGATGTTGAAGAAACACATCATTGCTCCGTCAGATAGCACTTAATTTGGTGACTTGTCCCAAAGAACATTCAGATGGTCTGTGCCTGTAAACCCACATTTCTGTTCCATTATCACCCACTGACCTGTAGTTTGTTTGTGCTTTGATAGCAAATATTTAATAGACATGCATCTGCCTCTTCTCGTGTGCTGCCCCGAGGACCACGAAATGGCCAATGAGGCTGCGGGCGTGATGTGTCTGGGGCTCTTTTGCCTACCCAAACTTCTCCCTGCCACTGTGGGTATAAAAGTTTACAAACCTGCATGTGTCCTTTCTTCTAATCATCGGTCCCATACATGTCTTAGCTGCCCTAAACCATCTTTTTATTTTTCTTTGTTTTCTCATAACAGAGGGCTAAAATTCTCCCCAACATTGCAGTCCTCCTCGGTTCCCCTATTGGCACTTCCATCACAGCAGCCAAACACCATAGGCCTCCAGACACCCCACTTTCAGGCAGGAGAGGGACAGGGACCTCTTTTTGTACCTCCCAAAAAATAGCAGTGTCCTTTAGGAAAGCATTCCCAAGGTGCCTGTCTCACGTCTCCTGTCTTGCCAGAGAGGACAGAGCTTCCTCCTTCTCTTCCTCCTCCTTCTCCTCTTTCTTCCATGCTCCCCATGCGATAACAAGCATTGCAGTTCTATTTTCCATCTGTGCTTTCCCCTCCCATGTTTTTTAGCCTTTAACACCCTACCACAGTGAGGCCACGGCCTGTTAGGGGTTGTTGGGCTCTACTATTATCTATATAAACAAAAATAAAAGAGATGCTAAAAATCCAGCTGCTCACGCTCTCACTGAGCTCTCAGAGAAGTTCATATCCCAGCCTCTGAGCTTTGGGCTTTTTGGGTGGGTGGGTTTTTTTCAAATGCTAGTGTATGAAATAGCAGTAATAGTAGTGGGTTTGGGGGGGTCCTAAATAGAAAGGGTAGGAGAAGCAGTTATCATCAAGCTTCTGCTTTGAAATGTAAACTTAGCAAAGACTTCCCTGATGAAGTATACATATGGAACTACAAAATGCCACTTTTTATCCGTTTGTTTTCCTGACCATAACCACGTTTTCACACTGTCAGCGTTTTCATTAGAAGCTCTTTTTGTCAGAGGTTTATAACGAGAATGTAAAGATTTGCTATGGGCTAAATCTCAATCCAAGAGCAAATGTTTATACCAATTCTGAAAACAATCAGCTTGCCCATTTGTAGTTATGCATGTGTTCATCATCTGTTACTGCTTGTCCAATGCTCTGCAACTTCTGGAAGGAAAAAGAGACATCTGGAGGAAAAAAAAAATGCTATCCTGCAGATAGCATACTGTATGTTCTCCTGAGTTATTGAATAAGGCACTACATAAATGCAGGCTTTTCACTCGATACAATTTTTTTTTGCTTAAGTTTGTCAAATTTACTGTGGAGAATATTTTAACGGATGGTTTAGACCAGTCTCCCTTTGTGCACTACTTACATGGAAGTTGTGTTAAAAATTCACTGGAAATTATTCACCTAATGAACTGAGCCCCTTTTATGATGCCAGGCACGAAGAATTCTTTGAAAACGGTTTAGCTTATCTAGTAGACCTGAGGGTTAACAGGGTTTTCCTGTCTGTCACTTCCAGTGTGTATCAGTCATTAAGTCCCACGATGTTCTGGGGATGAGTTAAATTTAAGGGATGATTTACAGTTTTTATCCTTCACTAGTTATGTTGGTTTGGCTGAAAAGGTACAGACCAGTGTAGCCATGTATAGTGACATAAAGCTAAATTTCCACACAAACTAAACAGGACCAGCCTCACGAAATTAATTGCGTCTATAAGTCTTACCTGTCCCCAGCAGGCCTCAATATAATGTTTACTTTATATTTACTTTGCACATCATTTTACTGGAAACTGTATTTCAGAAATAAAGATTAAGCAGGTGCTAATTCTAAAATTTCCTCATTTTTAACACAGAAGGTGCCTAGCGTTGGTCGCAGAACATGTCAGGAAGCTTTGTAATACTTAGTATTTACATACAATACTCAGTGCTGTAAGTGTTTACTTTATAATAGTATTAAAATGATACTTATAATTCAAGCCTCTTTACAGACTAGCTTATACATTAGTGCTGCAGTGAATGAGCGTGTTCTGTTCTGGAAAGCAGTGTGTGGGTTGAGGTGTTGGCGCTACTGTGTCCTGATGGAAAGGACACAGCCACCTAAATCGAGGAGAGAGGCAGAGGCTGGGGTGGAAGCCCAGAGAGGGACCTTTACATCTCCAGCAGAATCTGGGAGAGCATTTCCTTTGGGATTTCTCTGCTGTTGGGATGTGTTTACAGCCCTGTGTCGATTCAGGCTGCTGGCTGCACTCATGCTGAAGCTGCTGAATGCATCTCAATGCATTGTCCAGGGTCTATGACCATCTCACTGAGAGTCAAGGGTGCCATCACAGCTGCAGGGAACACAAAAAGCAGGTGCTAAAACACTCACCATGTAAATAGCGTAAGCAAAAAAAAAAACCTTTCAAGGCTTAGGTCTACCCCAGGTTTACCCAAACAGAAAAGCCTGCCACAGACCCTTTCTGCCAGTGGATTTTCTCATGGCTGCCCATCGATGCTTTTCTGTGGTCCTGCCATCCCCATAGTGTCACAGCATAGCCAAAACATGCCATTGGCCTGTGACGCCCACACCAGTCGATGGCTCTAAGCTTGCCCAATATACCTCAGGAAAAAATAAAAAAAAAAAATAAATTCCTCCCTCCTTAGGTTTTTCTCAGTAAAACACAGTAAAAAGTAAATGAGTGGCCCCATTCTGGATTAAATAGGTGTTCAGTTTTGTGTCCCTCACCACAAAAAAACACATTGAGGTGCTGGAGCAGGTCCAGGGAAGGGCAACGGAGCCAGTGAGGGCTCTGGAGAGTAAGTCTTATGAAGAGAGGCTGAGGGAGCTGGGGGTGTTTAGCCTGGAGAAAAGGAGGCTGAGGGGAGACCTTCTCACTCTCTACAACTCCCTGAAAGGAGGGTGTAGAGAGGTGGGGTTCAGTCTCTTCTCCGAAGTCACAGGCAATGGGACAAGAGAAAATGGTCTGAAGTTGCACCGGGGAGGTTCAGATTGGATATCAGGAAAAATTTTTACACTGGAAGGGTTATCAAGCATTGGAATGGGCTGCCCAGGGAGGTGGTTGAGGCACTATCCGTGGAGGTAATTAAAAGGTAGATTGACATTCTGCTTAGTGATGTGGTTTAGTGATGAGTTGTTGTTTTTAATCAGAGTTAGGTTGATGGTTGGACTAGATGATCTCAAAGGTCCTTTCCAACCTAGACAATTCTATGATTCTATGATCTCTGACCACAGCAGCGTGTCACACCAAAGTGGCTGTATTCATTTCCAAACGGCTCGAGTTAAAGCAGTTGGAAAAGTGCATATAGACCAGCCTGTAAAGCCATTAGGGAATTTATTTTTTTCTCTGTGGCAAATAATTCATGAACAGTTATAACTCATTGACAAATCATTGTGCAAACAATGAAAAGAGTCTTTCAGGATGGTCATGAGCACACATCTGGTATGAATGTTATCGGAAATACTTCTCCATGCTAGCATGCACACCCCTTTTGTCTTTGGCAGCTTCCTGAGTGAATGAAAATGTTCACCTGAATATTTGTGAACATGCAGGCACATCAACAGATCTTCCTTGGGAAAAAAAAAAAAGAAAACAAAATATTCCTTTTCTTTTTTTGGCTTTATTCACCCAGCTCTGCTTTCATCCAGGAAGCTTTAAGAACCTAATTAATTATGAGCTAATTAACTAAGCTTTGCAAAGTCACTGTGAGATCGCTAGCATTAGTATAAATATTTCAGAGTGAGTAAACTGAGGCATGTAGATTAACTTGTATAAATCAGGTACCAAAGCAATCAACGAGAGCAGCACCCTCTTGTTTCCATTCCCCTCCTCTACAAACCTTTTTGCTCTACTTTTGTGCTGTTTCCAAGCTTCATATCTATCTACTAAGGGTTAAAAACCAGACTTAAAAACCTATATGAAATCTGTGCAAATAAGTGTTCTGCATAAATCTGGGCCACAAAATTAATATACTTGTATACATTTTCCCCATCTGCTATATTGCTGACACATCCAGCTTGTGGCCCAGAATGTTTTAGGGAAGAAAGGGCCATTTCTGTGTTTAGTGCAACAGTTCAAGTGGAGTTAGAGACTTACTGGTGAGCTCAGGCTTCGCTGCTAAACATAGAAAACAGCTTGGGGTACTTAGGAAGTTTTCTTCAAAAATGTCAAACCTCTGGGTCTTGGGGGGGGAAGGAGGAGTGGTGTTTTAATTTAGGCATAGGGGTTTTTTATATATGGGGAATTAAATTGCATATATAGTGAAGAAATGTTTCCCTTTGTACTCTTTTATTTATGTCAGCTACTATAATATATATGTCTGTGTGTGTATGTGTACACATAACACAAATTTCCATTAAAAAAAAAACCAAAAAACAAACACAGAAAAACTCTTCAGATAACACTAAGGCCATCTTAAATGTCCAAATAGTGTAGGAGTAATTTTGGCGACCATGACCTGGGAGAGGCAGCTCTTTTCTAGTTGGTGACCGCAGACTCCCTTACCCCAGCTGAGTGTCTGTAATGTATTTTCCTACATCTGGAGGTAAGGGAGGTGTCCACTTGAAGACAACAAGCTAAAATAAGGTAGGAATTCAGAATCTTAGAGGCTTTACTGAAAGCTGTATCGAGTGTTAGGAGACTGTGTCTGGGGTGAGCCTGCTCCCCCCATGCCCTTGCCTGCCTCTGCTCCAAATGCAATCAGAGTCTGTTCTCCAGGAGGTTGGTTACGTATCCTTGGGAGGAATATTGACCTTTTTTTTTTATTTTTTAATTCATTCACCATACCAGACCTTTTACTTTTTGGTTTGGTTTTTTTTTTACATTGTTTGGTCGTAGATGCCTGTATCGTGCCTTTTTTAATTTCCTGGAATTCCCTTTTCCCAATTTAAAAAAAAAAAAACAAAAACAAAAAACAACCAAGCAATATACTTGTGGGGTTTTTTGCTTTTATTACCACTCTACTGGATGTTTGTGCCTAATTAGACGTTGGATACTGTGGTACTTCTGTCTTGTGACTTTATGGACAAAAAGCTGAGGTCTAGCTCAGCCGGCTCCAAGTCATAACTTCAGAAGAATCAGTGTGGCAGCTTTAAGTCACCAAAGGACTCCTCTACGCATGGGGATTCTCCTGTGGCTTTAAGGTCATTTCTTAGTTGTGAGGCCATGTAGTTTTCCTGTGACTTCTGGAAACAGGAAAAAGATCAGAAAATCCATGTATGCGTCCTATTTCTTGATCAGTTTGTGCACTCTGAGCTATGTAGTATGTTCTTTTTCATAAATAATGATGCATTTACTTGCTTACAAAATGCTGTTCATTATATATGTCTCATTCCTTTGTAAATATATTTACTTTACTGATACTGCTCTAGTGATGGAAACAGCAGGGTTAGCTGTATCACATGCAAAAAAACATGGCAAGCTTACCTGACTAAATCCTTTTGTATTCTTGCTGATTGTTGCGCAATAATTAGACATAATTAGGGAACCATGTAGCAGCGTTGAGGTGGAAATGAGAGGCTGCACCAGAAAAACTGGATACTGTTATGAAGAATAATTTAGCAACAGAAATACAAGTAATGTTTGGTATTCAAGTAGTGCTGAGACTGGAACTGTGGAAGTATAGATAGAGGTGGATTTCAGTAATATTAAAGTTAGGTAACACAAATCAACCTTCTTTTTCAGAAGAGTTGCTTAGGTGCATAGATAGTCTTATATTTTCTGCAGCAACCTGATCTTAAGCTCTTATCATAAGTCAGGAAGAAATGGAAACCTCCCTTACGAGGAAAGGCTGAGAGAGCTGGAGCTCTTTAGCCTGGAGAAGAGAAGGCTGAGGGGAGACCTTATTAATGTTTACAAGTATCTGAAGGGTGGGTTGAAGGAGGCTGGAGCTGGACTCTTTTCAGTGGTTTCCAGTGATAGGATGAGGGGCAACAGGCACAAGCTGGAACATGGGAAGTTACGCTCAAGTTTGAGGAATAACTTCTTTATGGTGAGGGTGGCAGAGGCTGCCCAGGGAAGGTGTGGAGTCCTCTTCTCTGGAGACCTTCAAGCCCCACCTGGATGCAGTCCTGAGGGATGTGCTCTGGGCAATCCTGCTTTAGCAGGGGAGCTGGACTGGATGATCTCGAGAGGTCCCTTCCAACTCTGACAATTCCATGATTCCGTGAAACACTTGCAAAGAATGCATGGAAGTTTCACGCAGTCTGCAATTATTACTTTTTTTAATGTATAAAAAATAGCACCAGAATTATAATAAGGTGGGCAGCAGGGCTGGATTGGGCTTCCTTTTTTTTTTTTTTTTTTTTTTTAGTCTCACTTTTTAATTTTANGCTGTCCATTTAGTTTTCGTCTTGAGTATGTTAGAAACTACCAAAATTACCCTGTGAAGTCCATCATGGGATAGCACGACTGGGTGAGATCCCGCGTTTCGGTTGCCCTTAGCCAGTCACGCAGTCATCTCTATTGACACAGCAACAAAGGCTTCCACCAGACAGAGACCTCAACATTCATCTTCTCCATGCACAAGGCCTCCCCACGTAGAGGCAGCACACCATACATTTATTTGGCATCTTTGGGCTTTGCTGTGGCTCCCACTGACTGCATGACGGTGCTTTTGCAGGCAGCAGGAGAATTGTTGTATTGCTGGGTATAGTAACTCTCATGTCTGGTAAAATGCAAAAAGACTAAGATTCTTCACCTTAGCCTTATGCCAGATAATAGGTTTATTGCTACCAAATAAATCCTCCACCCTGTGAATTTTTTTAAAATTATTTTTATTATTTTATTTTATTTGTTTTGCTTTGGAACAGGAGACATTTGAGGGAAAGAGAAAGACTGGCACGGAAAGAAGAAAGTGAGACAAGGAAGGTGGACATAATGGGGGTAGGGGTGATTAGGTAGAGATTTAGGCAAAGACAATCAAGAGGTTTGGGTGCAAATAAGTGATTTGCCCACTTTTGCATTTTGAGACTTACATGAGTCCTAGGGTGTATTCTGTCAGGTCTCTTCGCTATAACGACATAGGCAGGTCTCAAAGAGTCCATCTCGCAGAGGACAGCGCCCACCCCCATGACGTCCAGGAGGTGATTTATTACCACTCGTCACCAGGTCTTTACAATGGTTGGCCATCTCAAACTGCATTTCCAATAGACGCCTTCCTGGTCAGGAGATAACTTAGAAGCACACTCCAAAACATTTAGAGGGAAACCTCCCAGCTGTGCTGTCAGGCTCTAGAGAGCCGGGGCGGTCCCACAGCTTGCTGTCATTGCTGCTTTTCCCATCAATGTTAATTAGTTCATTTCTCTCCATGTAAGTAGGAGATCTCTGGGTCTATGGTCCCTTTGATCAACAGGGAGACTTTACAGATATACACAGGGTCCATGCTGCTCTTACATCTCCACTGCAGATGTCCACAAGTTTGAAACTGTTGGATACCTTAGTCTATGTGCAATAAAAGGCACTGAATTGACATGAGGAAGATCTTGGTAGAGCTTTGGTGTTGGTATTCCACTCGTGCAAGAATTGGCAGAGGATGCTGTGCCCGCCTTTGCACACTTTTTTCTACAGACTAGAGCAAGGTCAGTCAGCTCCACTCCACCTTCTCTCCCTTTTGGTTCAGTCATATTTCCAGCTGTCCAACCTATATCCCCTTCAAAATGAAAAAAAAAAATAAAAAATCACTATTTTGAAACATTAAGTTGCTTTCACTTGTTTTAAAAGGAGGAGCATGTGGAGCAGCTGCTTCACTACCCCTTGGAATGGCTTTAAGTGTACCTCCATCATTTTATTAATCACTTCTCATATATTCATTGTGAAGATCAAAGGGGGAACAGGCATTTATACACTTGCTTCATCCTTCCTGGTGTCACTTTTGTGTGCCTCTTCCTTGCACACCACTCACAGAGGGATCCCATAACTGGGATTGCACTTCATGCATTGCTCCAAGGAGAGGAGCAGAATGAGCATTTCCAACGAGGACACAATACATCTTTTGGTGTGCTTTCATTTATAGCAGGCATGGTGCAAAAGCAGGTTAGATAAGCATCCAACGTTGTGACTTTATGCTTTTTCTGTCCGTCCTTTACACTTGTAGGTGAAGAGGATACACCAAAAATAGAGGGAGAAAGCCAGGTGTACAAGTTCATGTGCCATCTCAAAGAGGGAGGGAGGGAGCTTTAAAATTGTAGCCAACTGGGAAATCTAGGTGCGTAAACTTAAAACTAATAGTAAACTAGCCACATACAAATTTTTGGCAAAGCCAAGACCCCCTCCATTTGTCCAGAGTCGTACAGTGTGTGAATGGCTTTGCACGGGAAATGATTCTGAACTTTGCAAATAGCTTTTATTATAGCTCCTCTGTGACACTGCTAGAAAACAGATTAGATCATAGCTCATTTCTCTTTTATTATTCTGACAGTGATTTCATTTGTTCAGAACTTCCATTTTGCCTTTAATATCTCATATGCGGTCACATTTGGGGAGCTTTAGGATGTGTTGGTTCTGCGTGCAGTGCTACATGTCTCTCACCTTCGCCAACTCATTACAGAGAAGCATCCTCCCTAAATAACAAATATTAACAAACATGTATGAACTTTCAGATGATACAATTCCCAGTTCATTTCCTGGGCTATATCACTGCCAGGGGAGGATCAAATAAGGAGCCTGCCTTATCCCCCAAATAAAGCATGCTAATATGGGGAAAGTCCTTTGTCTTACACCTATAAGAGGGAAAATATATTAAAACCTGACCATGCAAATAATAGAGTGGAGAGTCCTCAGCTAGAAATGCCAGAATAAAAGCTTTTGATAGTCCAAAAAGAGCCCTTCAGCCAGGCATTCTCTTCTGCAATACATTACACGTCTGCCCTTTAAAGTCAACTGAATCAGAGCATTTGTACCACACTGTTAACGATCTCTCAAAATGAACAGGGCTGGCCCCAACTGAGTCCATTTGAAGACTTGTTTGCTTTTTTGCTGGTCCCTGTCCCATGGTTCTTTTCCTCCCACCTACATGGTGCTGCCAGAGAGGTCTGTCCTGGGATTAGGTCCTTCCCACTGGTCTCCAAACTTTACAGTGACCCTTTTGTACCACCAGTCATTGGGATTGCCTGGAACAGACTTCAGCCTGCTCTAAAGTTATGTTGGGCAACCATCCAGCAGAAAGCTGTTCATTAGAAAAGCCTAAAGGTCATTTTTGCACATATAATATCTTTCTGCCCCAATCTATGGACAGTAAATAAAGATTACTAAAAAACCCAGCTAAAACTGAATGCAGTATAAATAAATACCAATAGCCTGCAACAAGAAATTTAAAAAAAATTAAAAATTGTGCAGCTCTAGCTGGGATCATTACAGTCAACTAATTTTTGGAAAAAGTATCAAAACAGAAAACCTCTATAATTTTATTTGTGTTCACCTGAGACATTTTTTTTTCTTTAACATCCAGATCCTTTACCTACAAGAGCCAACTGAGAGTTTGGGTGTTGGTGGTGTTTTTTTGTTTTTTCCATTTGGATCACAGAAAGATTTATTTCCGTGACTGCAGATATTTTAAAATATATTTTAAATGTTTTCTATTATTCCCTCCTTCTGCTCTCCACACATGTTAAAATCCGTTCAGAGCAAGGGTCTGCAAAAGAAGCTGGAAACGGCTGTGTCCTTTTTCTGGGGCTTGTTTTCTTTGTGAGCCGGCAAGTCCATTGCATTTGTGTGCATGTGTGTGTGCGTGTGTGTGTGTGTGTGTGTTGGTGTGTGTGTGTGAACGTGCACAGGCTTAGTCCTCAGGTGGAACTGTGGTTCCTGTGCTTTCGTTCTCGAAGCTGTTATTCTGGAAGGGAATGGAGGCAGCTGTGTTTACAGCTCAAGTCTTGGCATACATTTACCAGAATCTATTATTCATATCGTTCAGTATCAGGGAGAGATCTCAGGCCACCTGTCTATCTGACAAATTCACCCTTTTGTGAGCTTTCTGTTCATAGCAAATTATGTTCACATTGATGAATTGAGTTTTTATGAGCATTGCTAACTAACATTCTCACAGAAGGCCAGGGGCAATAGACTGCAAGTGTTTCTGGTCCACAAGTAAATGTTAAAAAGCAAAAACAGCCAGTATTTAAAGACAATTTGCCATGGAGGGATAGTTAAAATATTTGGCAAAGTCTTGATATTTATAAATTCAAGAATGTCCATAAATTATTACAAATAGTATGCTTATAAAAAATAAAAAAATAATAATAATTCTGTACTGCCCCCTGTGATTGTGGAGGGCTCTTTAGTATTCTGTGCATTTACAGGTACCCTGTGATCAAAGCTTTTAACGAATTCTTACTGGAGCTTAACACAAGGTAGGAACCATTTCGTTTTGCAAAGGGAATCTTCCCTTGAAAATCACGCAGTAAAATCAGTGGGATCAAGCTAAGTAAACACAAAACGATGATTTACCTGGTCTCTTCAGCATGATGTTGGTTCATATCCAACACAAGCCACCAGCCATGGGAGCAGCTGTACCCTATAGATCAAAAGATCTGTAGTTATAGATCAAAATTATTTTCATAATGAGAGATTTTTGTCAAGATGTGCTGGGACAACTTTCCCTATGTGCACACAAATCCCTCATGCCTTCGGCAGTAGAAGACAATGTCAGGGATGGAGCATGACCAACCTCTGAGAGCCAAAGCTAGTGAACTAGATTGTATGCCCGCAGATACAACCTCTAAATATAAAGATAAATTCTCAGCTGTATCAGGTAAATAAATTTATTAAAATACGATGAATCTGGAGCCATTCAATATGCCTTGGAACACCTGAGACAATGCACGAAGTGTCCCAGAAGTTCCTCACGTCTTGGTGTGGTTGGAGGATAAGGTGGATAGGACAGAGTAACTCTCCGATGACATAAGCTGCCAGCATCTAAGTGAATGAATCCCACCACAACTACCTTAAGGACACTCTTAGAAGCCCACAAAAAGCCGATGTCAATCCATGACATTTTAGTGAGAGACCTGATGCTAATCTTTGTATCATGAGATCACATCTCCAAGGGGGAAAAATAAAATAAAAAAAGGGGGGGAAAAAAGCTTTTCAAAGGGAAAAAAACCCAAAAACCACCACCCAACAAACCAGTTTCCAGGGAAAAACGATGCTTAAGAACCCATCCTTAAGAGACAGAGGAGAGAACCAGGTCGGACTGAAGAAGTCACCTGGCTGGTCCAGCGCTGGCCCACCATCACCCCATCCAGCCGGGATGAGGTGCAGCCTCCCTTCCCTCTGGTGACAGTGCTGTCTCCTCTCGCCCTCCCCACTCCTCTCAGCTGAAAGCGTGGCAGCCCTGCCTGTTGTTTTGATAGGTGCGAATGGAGTGGCTGCCCCTCGCGAGCTATAATCTGCCGTTTCCAAATCTGTACCGCCGGGGAAACAGGTTGCGCAGCGTGGCCTGCTGATCCGCGCCTGCCTGGCCACTAGCTTGGACATAAGGAGTACTGCTGTTCCCATCTTCCGAAAGCTTCGAGTCGAGGCAGAGGGTGACAAACGCGGTGGGTTGCTTGCAGTGTTATCAGTCAACTCCGCCACTTTGGGAGACTTTTTGTTTTTTTTCATTTTTTCTTTTCTTTTTAATTTTTTTTTTTTTTTCCCATGAGGAAGCTTGGGGTTTGGAATTTCACATGTGCCAATCAGGTTGTCAAGCACTTTGGTGGACCACCATTTTTTATTTTTTTATTTGTCAGGCGGGAGCGCGGCGCGAGGCTAAGTATAGCTGAAATTCCGCTCAAGCTGGCCATTCCTTCATGGGAGAACATTGTTCCCCTCCTATTTTAACCCATGCGAGCACTAGGTATCATCAGCGGTGTCAAACAAATTTGTAGAACTGGTGATTAGTTGCCCAAAGAGCATAATGTATGCATTATTAATTATAGAAGGTAAGTTTGGCTAATTGTCATTTCTATACAGTAGCACTGCACGACGATACATTTTAACAATCTATAAATAATTGATAATTTTTTTTCTTTCATCTTCCTCCCTAGTTTGCATAAAACTAATGACTTGGTAAATGTTACTCACTTCAAAATATTCCACTGCTCCTATGAAAATTAAACTAACACTGTAACCTTTGCAAATAAGGAGGTTTTTCTTCGTATTATAGGTTAAAAAAAAAAAAAAAAAGAAGAAATATAACTCTTCCTTGTATCAAAAATCTGAGTCTGTGAAATCCAAATGAAAATCATGCCTAATATAAAAAAAGTGAGCAATAAGGTGACTACTATAATAAATAGATTTGACTTTTAAAGGATCCAAAAAAATTCTGGAAAGTTGCGATTTTACTTTGTTCTTTAAGTCTTTAGAACGGTCAGAAGCGGTATTTTTTAAGCTTTAAACAGGATAAGACTATGACACACACACAAAAAGATAGATCAAGGAAGCCTTCAGTGTGAAGTGGTAGTATTTTCAATACTTATCAAATAACTGCATGCATAATCCCATAAATCAGGTTAGCTGAAGACTCAAAATTCTTCTTAAATGAGGTGTTGGGGTATAGTTTCTGGCTGCTTTGTTAATATGATTACAGTACCTTCCTGGTTCCTTAAAATGAAGGATTTGCTGCAGCAAAAGTACAGTCTTTTTCTGAGTTCTCTGTTATTTCTACAAATCCACAAGCTGTCAGTCTA
>VXBJ01006925.1:777635-825135 GCA_013400055.1 Nycticryphes semicollaris
ATTTGGTAGCGTTCTCATCTCTCGCATTTTCAGGACAGACGCATTCATCCAGTTGCTAGGAAAACCAAATAATGAAAACATAGCTGGGATTTAGCAAGTTCCACTGGGAATTACCTATGATAGAGGGCAGGGCTGCACTTCCTCAGAACATGCTCCTGCTGTAAAAATTCACAAACCTGGCATTCATACAGGCATCTGTCGCTTGCTCTAATGCCAGTTCATAGTATACATACAAACATCTGCTTCCATGCACAAAGGGATACAGAACGCTTGACAGGTCTGTGTTAGCAGGGTTCGCAATGCCAGTTCTTTATGCAAAAACCCTAATGCTTCCCGTCAAGCCATTAGAAGTGATACAATCAGCCCAGGCCCCATTAAGCCATCAGTGTCCACCTGTGATAAAGATGGCCATTTGTTTTCTTAAAGCCCACTTAATGTCTGCTTAACTCAATTTGTCAGGAAATGTAGAACAATTTCCTCACAGCCTGAAATTTGGTAGTGGTTCAAAGTCAAAAGGCCAGGTCTAGTCTTATTCAAATGATATAATGAACAGTCTTCAATTCTAAATCTCCCTTGGGGAGATGCTGTTTACTTTTTTTTTTTTTTTAATGTTAGAAGTTGGGGGGGAGGGGGGAAGGAAGAATAAAATGTATGCTTTTCTTTGATTACTAAAAATATTTAATCCTTTTAACCCCTTCATATGGGTCATCTGAGAAATGAACTTCTTTGCTTCCTTCTTTTGCTGGAGGTTAATATACTAAAGGTTAGGCAGAGTGGAGCAAAAATGCCAGAATGAATATGCAAAAAAAAAAAAAAGAAAATATTTCCAGCAAATTTTAAAAGTCTCTTTTTAAGTATATAAATTTACAGCTTAACCACCTAAAATATATCTGCAGTTTTCACCTTCCCTGGGATCTCTCCTGAAGTACTGACAAGGGGCCCGATCCCCTCCTCTCAACGGCAAAGCCACAGGCACCATTTGCAGGGAGCGAAGACATGGCGTCTTTGAGACCTTTGGTGGGCATTTTCCCCAGGGAAAATGGACAACAGCTGAGTAAATGTGACAGGATATGACCCTGACTTTGTGATTGTTCTCAGTCAGCTCCTATTGTGCATCCTAATTTTCATGTAAGGTGAAATCTGAGGAATTCTTTTTCCAACTCATCCCTGTGTTTCCTTCCACCCTGCTACAGGTTCCCCAAATCACTGTCCATCCCCATTTTGGGGAACATGGGTCAGGACTAGAGGTTGCCAATGGAAACCCTCCTTGGCAGGGGCAGTGGGGGCAAGAGGAGGCTGTGAAGGAGAGGGGAGTGGGGATTTTGGGAGGTGACAGTGATGCCTTGTCATGTTTCCACACAAAAATAAGTTGTGGTGGGCCACTGCTGGGGTAGGGCAGAGCAGTACTGCCAACTCACCTCTGGCCAAAAAACGAGTGGGGAAAAAAAGCCTTTACACATAAAACAAACAGGATTCCCAATACATAATCACACTCTGATCAGTTCAAGAAATTAAATTAAATTAGAAATAGTGACCTTATGGGTATTGCTTCAGTATCTGAAGACAATTTTTGAAAGCGTGAGCAACTATTTGTGTTGATCTGGAAAGGCGTGCAGGTCAAGCATCGTAGCGCCGTCTCTCTGCTGGCTTTAACTGCTGTTGGGGAGGTGCGTTACAGCCTCGAGTTGTGCATTTGTAGAGAAAATATCACACCGTCCAGATGCTCAAGTCTGCTCTTTCCGTACGGAAAACCCAGCACAAGGCTGTAACGGTGTATGAAATACCAGGCAAGAGCTCAGCATTTTTTTCCGAGGCTGGGTAGAAGTTAGCGGTGAAGCGCAATCGTTGCAGCTGAGATCAGACTATCCATTAGCTATCAAAGTCTGAAGTCTAATTAACGCCCCCAAAATTGACCGACAAAGATCATTCCTCTTTTACGCTGCCTAACGGGGTTATCTGTACGCCGGGCAGGCAGTACCTAAGTCAGATGCTGTTTTGTTATAATTAGGGCAGCGAATTTTGTTTTCTGTTTGGTACTTGCTGTTACATATTGCACGTAATGTATGGCACTGTTAAGGGAAAAAAATTGGAGTCAAAGTGCCTGGAAAGTTAGGTCTGCTCTGTAGCACTGTGAGATTGTTGACATCTGCCGAGGTTGGAGAGCTCAGTAAGCAGGAAATGGGGTGTCACTCTGAGTGGTAGTTTACCATTATCCTGGCATCCTAATGAAGTGTCTGCAGTGCACAGAGCTTCTGGATGGCATCTTAACGCACGGCTAAGCAAAAGCACTTCTCTCCTTGTCACTGTCATCCATCTGCCTGCACCCTACTGTAGCCAATGGGATGGAACCATGCTACAATGTGCTATAAGCCATTTAGAGTTGCACATTGCATAATCAGTCCCATCAAATATGTAAAAAATGACTATTATTGGTTATTTCCCTCCAACTCCGGCACCTGGAGTTTGATACATTAAAGTTTAACTTTTGTAAGTGCTGTTTTTTCCCATTAATTCCACATATATTTTTGTTAAATGGGACTGAGTTTCAAACTCATTGTCTTGGGTCTTGCTAATGGATCTCAAAAGTTGTATGAATATTCATTGCAAACTCCACTTTATATCACATAGGATGAATTTATCAATTGCCCATATAAGAGAGGCTTCGCGCAATTCTCATTTTCTTTTGCAACATCTATTTCTGAAGTATGAATAAAAACTAAAATCAATTCAGATCACAAATTGGTTGTTTTCCTTATAGCAAACATTAGTTAGTTTGAACGCTTCTTATGGATTTTTTTTAAAAAACAAGACCATATTTTACCATATATCTGCACAAGACGATTGCTATAGTGTACTGCAAGTGATTAAAATTGGGACTTTTATGTTGCATACAGTAACACTAAAATATGCTGACATTAAAAGAGATATGAGTAATTTATATATTTATACATAAAGATGTCTGTGTTTTAGCCAGTGTGACTTCCAGAATATGAAGACTTACCAAATAAAAGCACAGTTTTGGGCAGTTGATGCCTCTGAAAAAAAAAAATCAAGCCAACAGAGCACTCTCTTTTAAGCAAGTTTTCATTCCCTGATAAAGCCGAAGCTATCAAGGACTGGGGTTAAGCGCTGTGTGACGGGGCAAGCTTCTAAAATGGGCAAGAGCAAGATGAATTGGCTAAGGCGGGTGTTTATTTATACAAACAAGAGGGCAGAACATAATTTAGTTGCATCAGGAATTTTTCACAGACATTAAAACTATAGCAAACATAACAGCGGGGAAGCTTGCACAGCAGCACAGTGGGGAAGCTCACAGAGCGTCTGCCCACACTACGGCTGGCTGTAGCCAGCGCCATAAGTCTCACAATTTCATTAGCACTCAAAAATCCACCTAACCCACTCAGTTCTGACTTAAAAAAAAAAAAAAAAAGGGAAAAAAAGGGAAAAAAAAACCCCAAACCAACAACAAAACCCAACCTCAACCCCCTGAAATAAACAAACCGAAAAAGCCCCAGACAAGACCTGCCTTTCTCTCGGCAGCTGAATCAGTCGCGAATTGTTGGAAAAAGTCTTGGCAGACAGATTTTGCTGTAGCAACAGTGTGTGACGTTTTAACCACAGCAGAAACCTTATCCAAAAAAAAAACAAAACAAGGTGAGAAGAGCCATGTAAGAAAATCAGAGAGAACCCTGCTTACAAAACAACAACAACAACAAAACAGAGATTAGGTGGCAGATCGATAGTTTGATATTTTATGCAGAACCGTAAATCACTGGGGTTTTTTCCGGCAGTTCAGCTGTGAGGCTCGAGAGCGTAAAAAAAGAAACTGTGGCTCGTGATAAAATTAGGCATTAATGTGAGCCATAAATGCCATTTAACATTAAACATGCACAAGCCACTGCGGTGCCTGGTAAAGGGAAATGGGCGCTATAGGAAAACTATACAAAGTAAGCCGGACATGAATAATGCAGTGGGGCTGGGGGGGGGGTCACGGGTCAGACTCCAGTACCTTGCAAAATAATGAATGTGTGTCAGGTTAGAGACATACATCCCTTCCTAGCAAACGTGAGTTATTGGAGATAAACCTTGGACTTCCTGTTCTGAAACAAAGTGGCTTCTTGTAAACAGCTACGTCCATTTAAAATTAATGATTAAAAGAAAGATTCGGTGGGATTTGCTTAAGTATTCTTTATGGACACGAGTGCTAAAGGTTACTTTCTTCATTCATTTTTACCCAGCCACTGTTAATGTTACAGACACATCATGTTTTCTTCTCTGCTCAAATGTTTATCCAAAACTCATTTACAAAAAGAGCTTATATAATATTAAGCGGGTTTTTTTCAATGCATTCGTCATTTCAATATAAACAAGAGAGCATCTCCACAGTTTTACTCTGTTTAAAGGGAGACAGCCCTATTTTTAAAGACATGATAAATATACGATCTATGAAAATATTTCATGGAAATCCATCTGCAATTCACTCAGGAGTATCTTGGTCTGCTGAAATTATTACCTATATCTTCCATATTTTGCCCAAAAATGCAAGAAGGATTAACAGTCCTCTCATTCTTAATTTGATGTAGGTGATTATGATGACCCTTTTCCTTCAGAAATCTTCATAGGGAAAAGAGAGTCTAACTTTCCAAATAGAGATCCTTTCCCCAGACTTTCACAATAAAAAGATTATAATGAAAAATAATATTTAATTTTATCAAAAATTCTTCTGCTTCATTTTCTAAACTTAGCCAGAGAATTCAACAGCTGTTCAAAGTGGTTTCCTTTCTTTGCACCCTGTACTGCCAGGCCTCATAATACAGCATAAAGAGGGAGACACCTTCTCCACAACTATTTGTACAACCCTGTGTTTAAGGATTTCCTCCCTCCATTTCACCATGGTAAAAAGAAAACCTCAGAAAAAAAGACTAAATTAAAAAGTCTTCCTGCTTAGGAATCTGAAAGGGAAAAAAATCTAGGAAAGTGGAACTCAAGGCTTTAAAGAAAGAAAGCAAATACATAGGTATTGCAAATGAAACATAAGATCTTGCATCTGATCTGTTAAATATTCCATCAACAAGGTCAAGAGTAAAGACAAGCCCAGCCACAAAAACTGAAGCGAGAGTAAGCTTTAATAAAAAAAATGAACAGTTTATCCTCTTCAGCTTCTCAACTGGAAAAACAAATTCTTTTATACCAGAAAAATATCAAGCGTGTATATAGCATTAAAAAAAAAAAAAAATCACCAATATCAACCATTTTAATGAAAGAGTACCCAATATTTTCATGGAACTATAAAAGGGAGCAAGACTAAGTGTTATGGCAAAAAGCCTGGGCTCAGCAGCTTTGTGTGGGAAATGGTGAAATGTGACTGTGATTTATAATGAGAAAAGGTATCTACAACATACAATTTTCTACCTAGCTGCAAATAATAATTCATAGTGATGTCCCTTCCAGATAAAATACCTTTGCAATGTAGGACTCATGTGGTAAAATGATCATGATAAATGTCAGACCAGTGCAGGTAACGGCTTTACAAACCATTAAGATTAGCTGGCTCTTTTTTTTTTGATGATAACAGTAACCATGCTGTGACTCTATGTGGTAATAATATCTCAGTACTGATAAATGCCAGAGCCAGGCAGAGGTGTTTATCATTCCCAGTTCAGAAATGCTGACTAAAGTTACCACATGTTGCCTGGTTTTTCTTCTTTTACAACAGACTAACAATTAACAAATAGACAGATACACAAAATAATGTCAGGCAAAATTTCTACGGGTTTTGTGCTGTAGTGCCTACCTAAAGATCCCCTCTCCTGTCTATCAGTGCTGAGGACTTTGGAACAGTAAGTCCTAAAATAAAGCTTTCTGCCTTTGCCATTCTGTCACTAAATAATATCTTTGTAAATTAATATTGCTCATTTTAGTTTATCTCTTTTATAAATACACCTTAGAAGGAAATGCACCCTCTGTGCTGTAGCTGCTTCTGTAGGGAAGGTGGTTACCAAGCTGGTATCTGTGTGAATCAACACAGAGCAGAGACACTTCCTTCAAGAGAGCACGATAAAGTTTTACTGTACAACGTTTCTTTGCAAATGTTCTACAACAGCCAAACAGTGAGCCTTTCCTTCCACCGAGTCTTTCCCTACCTCAGTGTTTCAGCCCCACTCCAGTACAACTGAACTCTTGGGAGAAAATAAAATTAAAAAAAAAATAGCCTAGTTGAGGTGCTTTATTTGAGAAGTTGCAGCCCAGCCAGGGCAGCCCCAATCTAAATATAACTTATCTGATAAGTTCATAGCATGTATGCACACCAAGCCACACAAATAAAACGTCCGTAGATTGTGTGCTCCCTTCCTACAATGCATTCACTTCTGCAGGTTTCATATCATTTTCATTCGTAGCTTCAGTCATATTTCCACTGGGCAGATCATCCACAGGACAAAAATAAACAGTGCTAATGGCTTGTGGCAGAAAACATCAAGGGGTGACTGGGTTGCAAGACCTGGGAGGGTGGGTTTGTGCTCTTCAGAAGTTAAGGTTCTGCATAGGTCAAACCCAGAACAAGACTGAAATACACAGAAAGCGTATTCTTCATTTGTACGTAATTTCATTAGCCCTACTGTCAACTGCATGGCTTCCTATAGAATAAATCTATTTGAAAGTTCAGGTGTATTTTTAACTGGAAAACTCTTCTCTTTCATATCTAAATAAATGTTCAAATTATAAACAATTTAGATGTATACAACTATATCTGTGTGTATGAAGTATTAGCCTCAACAGCAATTAGGAATGCACACTGAGGAAGGGCTATTATCCTAAGAACTTTAATTTTTAAATTCAGTTTAATTGCAGGAAATTTTTGCTTGAAACATTTTTTTTTGGGGGGGTGAAATCACTGAATCAAGGCACTCATCACCATTTATGCTTAGACAGCACCTCCTGCAACTGGGATTCCATCCCGATTGAGATCTCTCGGTAGTAGAGTAATATGAATATTAAAAAGGAACATATACGAAGAATGATAGGTGATAATTAAATCATAGATGATAGGATCAGAAAAGTATTCTCAGGTTATCTAGGGCATGTAACATGCAAGATGTTTTCCCTACGTCAGACCTACTGGCACCTTATCTAATCTGTTCCTAAACGAAAGCACAGTTGTACATGACTTTGCTTTAGTTGCAACATCTTACACAAATCGATGAAATTATCAGTCAAACCTTTCCCACGAAACTATGAATCATCAACAGGAAGGTATATCTTCACAAAAAGGATGGCAACATTCTTATCACCTCAAAAGAGATAAAAGCCCTTAGTGCTGCATTCTTTTTTACTAATTGCAAGTTTGAAATACGAATTGTTTCCTACAGAAATTACAGTTGTGTGATTATACAGGTGTTAGAAAACAGATAGAATGGAATAATTTCTTGAAATAATCGAAAGCAAGACTGAAAAGAACAGCAGATCATTTTATATTTTCAAACATGATGATATGTAATTTTAAGGACAGAGATTCAGAAATACATTCATTTCCCTACCTGGGAAGTGAATCGATCACAGAAGATGGATAAATGTAATACCAAAGTGGAGTTCAACATAAGATATGTGTCCTTAGAGTACCTTGGAGGTATCCTAGCTTAGGATGACAGTCTAGCAGTCTAATAAAATAAATGAAAAACATAAGAATATAATTCTGTGACCCAGAAAATGTTTTCTTAAGATTAAGAGAGAATTTTTAATCCTTGTAAATTACTCTTGTTCTCTATGGTATGATATATTATGTTTTCAACCATATATTTGTGGTGGCTTTTCTTGTTGAGGTACCAGATACAGTACTGGGAGAAGCAATGCCCTAACATGGCACTCAAGAGGTTATTTTATTTTTATGTGTTTTCTCCTTAGAAATCCAGGACAACGTCACTCGCATCAAATCCGTAAGGAGCCTGGTAAAAAAGCTCCCTAGACCAAACTATGACACAATGAAAATCCTCTTTGAACATCTAAAGAAGTAAGTAGAACCGTGGTACTAACAGATCGATAAATCTAAAAGGAATCGGTGTGTGGTGTCCAAATCCTATTGGAAATGTCATCCAAAATACCAAAGATAATTACGTTCTTTGGCAAAACTAAGGATGATTTATGGTTTCTATGTATATCCTATTCCTGCACAAGAAATCAGCATGTCTAAGCAAAAGCATGATTTTTTCCTCTCCTAGAAAACAAAACAGTTCTGTTTCCTTCAGTGCAGACACATGAGGATTACTGTGCTACAGATATACTGAATTGGGCAAATACAACGTGTTCCAGTACTGCATTTGTCCAGTTTATTTTAACTTTCTCCAACAGTAGACCCTTTGATCGCCATGTTTTCACCATCAGGATCCCTGCTGTTCAAACTCCTTTACTGAAGCACGTAATGATAAAAATAAACTCACACACAAAAATACATTACGAGCTCTTGTACCTCATGAGGAAGCTTGTGATAACACAGGACCTCTAAGAAACAATGAGGAGAGGTTTGGAAGTGCCCTTTTGCTCTCCTAATGTTGCTGAGATACCACAGAGGTGGAAAAGTGACACTGTGAGGCTCCATCTTATCTGTGGTTTCCACACTCATTGAGCTCTGTTTGCAAGAGATGTCAGCCCACAAACTCAACCCAGGTTCTCATGTTCACCCTGGGTTTTCTTCTCGTGTTTTGTGGCAGTAACAGTAAAAATGTACGCAGACCACAGGCTTGCTCGAAAACTAACCTGCAGCTGTTTGACTTGCAGAATGACCGTGCAGAAGTGGCAGACCTAAAGACAAAGGCACACGAAGGGCAGGATCTTGTTCTTCCCTGGGTGGCTGTTTTGGTGTCTCTCCTTTGTGGTGAGACCAAACAGCGCCATTGCGCACAGTCACTCTTGAGCCAAATTACCCCTAAAACTGAAAGGACAAAGTAGGATGTAGGGCCACGTAGAAGCCCTGTGCACAGAGGAGCAGTTCATCCCAGGAATGATATAATGACCCTAGTGAGTTAATAATAAAAACTCCAAATAAAAGACTACTCTGCACTTATAACAAAAGACACCTTTATACTGATCATTTCTTCTGGATTCTCCTGGCATATACCTGTAAGAGATGTAGAACCTTTACCTTGTTTTGTAGCTTCCAGTTGAAACTGCAAAATGAAATCCATATATTCCATATGTGCCTGTTTCATTAAGCATGGAAGGATTTGAAACAGCCCATAAAATGACTGAGTCTGGCCTTGCAGAAAAACAGTTTTCTATGGACTCATCTGATGTAACGTGTGCGCACATTCTCTCCTTCTGTGGGTTATCTAGAGAAGGATGATAATTTATTACTGTCAATGGAAGAATAATAAGGGGAATTATTTCCTGGGAAGAACCTGAGTGCAAGAAGTGGGCACACGCTGTCAGCACAGATATGCCATAGACTAAATTTACTGCAGCATCTGTGGCATTGATTCCAACCTGAAGAAAGTGTTTTTTTTACTGTGTCTTAGGGGAGAGATATCAGGTATACACAATGAGTCTTTGATCTCATAGTAAAATCACTTGATTGAGACCCAGGAGACTTGGGTTCAGTTCTTGGATTTGACCGGATGTTCTGGGTGACCTTGGGTAAATCATTTAATCTCTCTGCGCCTTGGTTCCTTGTTTACAAAATGCTGATAATACTTTCTTTGTCTGCCTTGGCTTTTTTGAGCATAATCTGCTCAGGACAGCAATTGTTTCCTGCTGTGTGTGTGGAGAATAACTGGCACAACTGGACCAACGCTGGTGTTCTTGGAGAAAAGGAAAAAAAAAAACCTCACACTAAAATGCAGACAACAAGTATTGATACTTTATACACATGTAGAGAATACTGGGCTTGACCTCAACTCTATGGATACGGTAGGAAGGTGGATGCACTAAATCCAAATAATCCCTTGCTCTTACCCAAGTGTCACTGCAGAAGTCACGGTGAGGCTAAAGGTGTACTGACACAACACTGTGGCACAGTGATGGAAGGCAGGAAAATGTGATGTTTGAGCCATTTCAGGGGGCTGAGCATTACGGGAGCAACTATCTGAGGTTCTCTGGAGAAGGTCAACCTTCCCTGCCACACAAACACATCCCCAGGGAAGGACAGGACTACTCCATAAGCCATGCTCCATTGATATGGAAGCAGCAGTAGAATAGGTACTGAAAACACCAAATAAACAAATAAAAACTGGTTGGTTTTCTTGAATTTGTCAGTCCAAAAGACAGGGACAAGTGAAAATGGACTCATGGCTTTGAAAATGAGAATAAAGAAATATAAATAAATTGTATATAATAACGTGTTAGTATTATGCAAATATAGGCTACGTGTGTTTGTTGAAATTAACCTAGGAAACAAGACTAGTTTGCACGGGTTAAAAAGTGTAGAATTATATCACGTTTAGAGAGACTCTTCAGAAGAGGAGTGTTAATGTACACAGTGTGCCAACCTCACCACTGACTTGCACCTTGTGTCACCCTCTTCAACCAGAGCGTTTGCTCAGAGTAAATCACAGGAAATTCCAAAGTTGTTGATAACTTGAAAAAAAATAAGTAAACAAGCTTGGTTTGAGGCATATTACTGTACTTTCTATATTTGCTGGTGGAGATGGCAGTTTTTGCCTGCTGTTGCACTGAGCTTCAAGAGTTTTCTGATGGAAAGAAGCTAAAGGATCACAGTTAGGCTGGTTCTGTGGCATTCGCCCCTTTCTCCCACCCCTTTCTTTCTTTCTATCAGGAAAACACAACTGATATAGGGGAATTTGTAAGCCTGGGACTTCTGTACAGCACGTGAGAGCACACATCTCACTGACACACAGCAGGAGAACCCAGCCTTCGCCCAGAAGGCCACGCTTATCCTAGATCACCAGCAGCAGCAAAGGGCTGCACAATGGCTTTATTCTGCGGCAATCCAGTCTGCAGGAGCAGGTCCATATCAAGCGCAAATAACAGCGTGCAATGCACTTCAGATGGGTCCTCCTTTAGAAACCCAGACAAAGCAGCTGATGAGAGAGTCTGCGAGAAAGGCCTGGCAGCAGGGATCAACACCCGTGCCATCTATCTTTCTTACACCAAGCCCTCTGAACCTGTAAGAAGTCATGGTGCAGCGTAGGGAGCCCACAGGAGGGGGATCAAAAGCAAAGCTTGGGGTTGCAGTACCTGTTCTTTTAAGTTTTTCTGCATTTGATGGGGAGGAAAAAAGAACCAAAACAAACCACCAATGTCCCCATTCAACATTCCGTGAAGTTTATTCTACTATTCCTAATCAGAAGATACAAAGTGTGGGGCTGAGCAGATGTATCACATAGATCTTGCTAGTCTAGTAACATAAGAAATTGTTTTATTAGGTCTTGTACTGCAAATAATTGAGCCCAAATACTAAAGTTATTTGTACTTCTTCCTGAAGATGAACAAATCGATCAAATATACTTTACACACAAAAGAAACTACAAACCCCAATCTGAGTAGGGATTTTCCCAAATAAAGGGCTACAGAAAACAAACTGTTCCACTTGAATATGTTTAGAGAATATTTGCTTGCTATACATAGTCCATATACTGCTATGCCCCCCAGTTCCCCAGGACTGCAGTCTTTCCTGTTGCCTATCTACAAGTGATTTTTACTCCCGGAGTGAGTTAATCACAGGTACCAGATAATACCAATACACTTTTCCAGTTCTATTTTCCAGGCATACACAGGACATCAAATGATGCAGAAACCTTATACTGTCACTCTGCACAAATGTGAACTGAGAGCAACCAACCCCTATCTGATAAATCATTATTTGTACCCAGTAATTTACTAACAGAACTGTCATTCAAGTGAGGCAGAAGGAGAATTTCGGTCTTTAAGGATCCCATGGTATTTTATGATCAGTATTTATCCTGCCTTCATAGCAGGATCACAGAATTACAGAATGATATGGGGTTGGAAGGGACCTCTGGAGATCGTCTAGTCCAAACCCCCTCCCAAAGCAGGTCCTCCTAGAGCAGGTTGCATAGGAACTTGTCCAGGTGGCGTTTGAATGTCTCCAGAGACAGAGACTCCACCACCTCTCTGGGCAGCCTCTTCCAGGGCTCTGTCACCCTCAAAGTGGAGAAGTTCCTCCTCATGTTTAGATGTCACTTCTTATGTACAAGTTTGTGCCCGTTTCCTATTGTCTTCTCACTGGGCACCACTGAAAAAACAACTGGCCCCTTACTCTTGACACCTACCCCTTAAGTATGTATAGGTGTTGATCAGATCCCCCCTCAATCTTCTCTTTTCCAGACTAAAAGGACCCAGGTCCCTCAGCCTTTCCTCATAAGAGAGATGCTCCAGGCCCCTCATCATCTTTGTGGTCCTCTGCTGTACCCTCTCCAGCAGTTCCCTGTCTTTCCTGAACTGCAGAGCCCAGAACTGGACACAGTACTCCAGATGGGGCCTCCCCAAGGCAGAGCAGAGGGGCAGGATAACCTCTCTCGATGTGCTCATCACACTCTTCTTGATGCACCCCAGGATGCCATTGGCCTTCTTGGCCATAAGGGCACATTGCCAGCTCATGGTCATCCTGTTGTCCACCAGGACTCACAGGCTGAGGTAGCTATCACACACCCATAGGGACACTGAGGCACAAGAAGTTAAAATTACTTAAAGATTCAGCATAAGCCAGCAATGCAATAGAAAAACCTGGAGAGTTTGGGGTTTTTTGTTTTGTTTTTGGTTTTGGTTTTTTTTTTTTTTTGTTTGTTTTTTTTTTTTTTTTTGCACAGAAGCTTCTCCAGCAACCACAAAATACTCTTTCTTCCCTGATGCAGAATGTGGCAGGGGAAAGGAGCACCCTGGCTGGGTCCTCTGCACTATGCTCTGAGCTGGCGAGGGCGGAGGCAGCCCTTCTCCAGAAGCTGTGTGCCTGCATTATCCAGCCCTGTGCCTGAGCTAATAAGCTGTGCTTATTAATGTTAAATTAATGAATCTCAGCCTGCTCTGCTTATTAGGTTGAGCTCCGTGCCACCGCAAGGCAGCTCTGCAACTCCCAGACCCGAGCTGTCTCACATCTGACCAGGCTGGAGCACAGGGCAGCCAAGCTCCAGTCTGTCTTTACCCATCCGTGTAGACACCCCTGCGAAGGGATCTATTACAGACAAAACCCCTCTCCTTCCTCCTTCTTTTCCAGCACAAAGACAGGATAATATGTGTTATTTGCAGAAGTATAAAGGGGATGTTGAAATAATTAAAACGGGAAGGCAGGGGCCAGCCTGACGCTCCCATCCCTCTCCCTTACGTGGGAAGCGCTGAACCCAGATGCCCAACTGTGGAAGAGATTCTTCCAGCAGCAGCATCTGCCTCCTTGGCAGGCACTTCAGGCAAGTTGTCTGGGGAGCTCTGCAGTTGCCTCTTGGTTTATCACGTGGATCTGCTACTGTGCCCTATCTGGCTGCATTGTCCAGCCAGAAGCCAATTCCTTTTGATTCACCTTTGAATCCAAGAAGCTCCATTTATTTTGCTGCATTTTTCCCGTACTGTACATAACATGGCAAGAGATTTTCAGATGCCATCCAGGCTTTCTGCCCTGTCAGAGAGAAATGATGATTTTCTTTCTGATTGCCTTCCCCACTTCCCACATTCTTGCTTCTTACTGGTAACCGTTTGCATCAATTTCACTGGAAATAAGCTCCTCATCAAGTGAAGAACTTTTTATCCAAGGCAAGCACACTAATATTAATATACCATCTAAATAAAGTCATAGGTATTCAGGCTCTAGTTGTTTTGAAAAAATAACCTCCCCCCATGTTCCTACGTCTATGAACAGAGAAAAGGACCCAACCTTGACAAACAAAATACACCACCATCTCAAACCTCACAACATGTGGCAGTTACATCCTGAAGAGCATCGGCTTTTGCAAACTACATGCGACTAAACAGTCTTATTTCTACCTACTAAAGACTAGAAAAAAAAAGAAAAAGAAAAGAAGCCCACAGTAACCCCCACACCAGGACACAATGACAATGTGATGACAAGTCCAGCAGCAGTACCAGTACCCAGAATTCTGAGGGAAAATCAGAAAATAAAGTATAGCATCTAGGAATATGAAGCAGGGGATGTCTGCAAACTTTCTTTTTTTTTTTTTCTTTTTTTTTTTAAGTTGGTGGAGGAAAGATGTAGCAAACATATGTGATTTTCACTTACTAAGCTATGTGTCATATCAGCAGTTTTGGACAGGCTTACATATTAAATCTAGGCTCAGGAAAACCCTTTTTTCACCCAGTAGAGGAACAGATTACATTAAAAAATGTATAAAATTTTTATTAAGAGAAAGAGGAAGCAAAAGAAAAAAGTAAACATTATTTAAAAGAAAAAACAATTCCCGGAATGGAAAGACTATACAACAAGTTTATCAAAATTCTCAAATTTCAAATTTTAGATTAAATACCAGGAAGAAATTCCTTCCTGCGAGGGTGGTGAGACACTGGAACAGGTTGCCCAGGGACGTTGTGGATGCCCCATCCCTGGAGGTGCTCAAGACCAGGCTGGATGGGTCTTTGAGCAACCTGGTCTAGTGGGAGGTGTACCTACATGGTGTTTAAGGTCCCTTTGGGAAGCCTCAGAGAACCTGTGGGAGACCTACAACACAAAATGTGGGACAGGCACTTGCATTTTACTTCAGGAAAAACGCCCAGATTCAGGAATATGCAGAAGCACAGAAGCCCTTAACTGAAGGCACAGGAATGTGCACTATATGTTGAAATTATTTCGTGAATCAAGACCTTTCTTTATAGTCAAGCAACTTAGGAGCAACTCTTGCTCTTCAGCCATGGGACAGCTGTAGGGAGAAAAGCTTAGCTTTGCTCCTACAAAGTTGGGGAGCAGCTACTGGGAATGCTAGGAGGAGAAACACCTTCTTACACCAGAAGAGTAAGTTGGTGACTGGTCACAGACATAAGAGACTCAGGCATCCCAGACTGGTACTTTAAAGATTTACATAAAATGAATTAATCACTTTCTAGCTTGAGGAGGGCAAATATATATCGAGACATGCTCTTGCACATGTGCTTTTCTCTGTTTCAGCTATGGAAGAGTTTTAGAAAGGAGCTGGAGGAGTTCCAACACTTGTCCCATTTCCCACAGCTTCCTGGGGCTCAATCTGGGGGAAGGAAAAGAGTTAAACCCATTTTCTCTCTGCTAAGTACCAATCAGTCTCCCCTTATAAATTAGTGGACACCAGCAAATGTGCGTCAAGCACAAGCGTGCACAGGACAAGAGTAATAATAGGTTTTGGATTAAAGGCAAGAAAAGAAATTTAGTCTTCCAGCAGCACCTTTATGTATTTTTATTTTATTCACTTTGAGGCAGGGGCAGTCAGCTACCAAGGGTTTATGCAGTCATGCCTAGTTCTTCTTTTTGAGGAATAAGAGTGTTTGCAAAGTTCACCTCTTCCCTGAAGAATACCTTGCAGCTTAGTGTATTTAATGAGAAGAATGACGAGCAATTAAAACCACATTTTCACCTGTGTTTCCATACACTTCCTATTTCCACCACCGTATTTAAAAATATAAACCCTGATTTTCATAACAATCAGGCAAATAATTACACTTGGTACTTTTCAATGCTACCAAGCTTCAAAATGTACTGAACTGGTGTATCAGCAAGTAACAGAACGATAAAAATAATTAACATAGTTTTAATTTAAATATTTATGATACGGTTGACTCTGTGGCTGTACAGCACCATTGTGCTAGGTGCAGTACACAAATACGGATAGATAGAGCCCCTGTTTCAAAGAGCTCCCATTGTTCATCCCACATTACTCAATATCAAACAATCTCAAAAAAGCTTTTCAAACATTAATTAAATCTCACAACTTCCTTTTCAGGTCAGTAAGTTTTATTATCCTAGTTGTGTAGATGGAGAAAGTGAGGAATGAGGAGGGTAAGGCACTTGCCCACGATGACACAGAGAACACTTCTCACTTCCACTGTCTGCTTACTTCCCGGTGTCCCCCCACCCCGAGAGCCCCCCACGCCTTTGAAGGCTCGCCCATGTGGCTATTGGCGTACGTGTGCATATGGCCAGCACATCTCAGGGAGGGCCAGTGACTGCTAAGTACTCTTGGGTTAATCAAGACCATGTGCGAGTCCTGCTTCTGCTTTGCGCTCGTGTACGCTTTAGGAAAATATCACTGGCGGAGTTAATTTATGTGATTTTGTAACCTCTTACTATTGCTTGGGGTTGGCGTTCTTTTCAACTCAAATGTTTTCTGTTGGTGAAAATTAAGAATGCTCAATTCACTACAAAAGGGCTTTCCCCTCCCCCTCCTCTTTTTTTTTTTTTTTTCTTTTTTTGGCTATTTTGGGAGAATGGGCCCTAACACATTAACATCCAGGATCAGTTCATCAAAGGGTAAATTGCAAGGCCTTTCATTTTTCTGATTACAGATATGGGATTTTTCTTAGAATAAGGCTGTAAAATAAATAATAGGCTTGAAGTTTCTTAAGATATTCATTGGAACTTAAAAACAAAACAAAACAGACTTTAATGCCAAAGTGTCAGTGTTCTGTGCAAAATAATTAATATAGCACAATAGGATCTATTCTACTATCGATTGAAAGGGAATTTATGCAGGTAATTCATTAAGGCTAGTGGGAGTTTGGCATGTAAATCCCCCAGCACTTTGATGGGAAAACAGACCCTGATGACTTTTTATTTTTTTATAAGCTATAAAGGACATGCTTTTCAGCAGCAAATATATAAAAAGAAAAAGCAAATACTTGAACAACTGGGGCAAAGGATACCCCTGCTCTATAAGACCTCAGAAATGACATTAGACCAAATAATTTTTCACACATACCAAAAGACACAACAATCATTTCAAGCACCACGTTAAGAGAATCAATACATTTTTTGCTTCCAGAGAAGGGTATTTTACATTCCAACGTTTGCAGGTTATCACCTTCATACATCTCTTTTTGTGGTCAAGTGCATGATCAGTACTTCTGACAGGGTATTGGTCATTTTCTTATGAAGATCTACAAATTCTGGTAAATAAAAACGAATCTGAAGAAGAAAAAAAAAAAAAGAAAAAGAAGAGCAAATCTGTGGACTGGAATGCACCCTACTTGTAATGGGAACAAAAAGCTGGCAATGAAATATAAACCTAAATCACAGCAGAATGACCTACTTTAAGGCATTTGCCAAAGAGACAGTGTTTTAGACAGCTCCTCTGAAGTAGCGTCTTTATGTCTATGCCATCTGCAGATTTATTATTGTGCTTTAGAAAAAAAAAAGAAAAAAAAAAGAAAAAAAGAAAGAAAAAAAGGAAAAAAAAAAGGAAAAAAAAAAAGGGAAAAAAGGAAAAGAAAAACCTACAGAATGCCTGAACAAAACTCAGCCTCATCTATAGGAAAGATTCCAGTACTGTGGGCACCACACCCACACCTACTGATGTGGTCCAAGTTTTTTCTTTAGAGGCACCTAATTAAGAAACCCTGACTCATTTACATGGATACGTTTGATCTAAATTACACTCCAAACCACACCAAATTAGGAGCATCTGTGAGCGCGAAGTGTTTGTTCCCAGTGACTGGTAGAATAGGGCCAGTTCTGGACGGCACATGTTCAAGTGACGAAAAATATTTCAGATGTAACATACTTCTGAGACCCACTTTTCCACTAATAATTCATAATGAGTTAAACCAGTATCTCTGCTTGAACAATTATTTCAGGCTGTGAAAAAATATATAATTTTACTTTTCAAAGAAAGAGTGGGTAAGAAAAAGGGTGGTAGACAACCACCTACTTTGGTGGTTGCCCCTGATAAAGGGCCTTAACTAGCTGTGGTATGCATATTATCAGATCTGCATTCCTCCTGAAGTCTGGACTGAACAAAAATATCTATGAACGATAAGTTCTTACTCACAAAGACCTTCTACCTTGTGCTTCTTTGTCGTTAACCTACTGTGCCAGCTTTCCTAAAATATCCGAGTGAAAAGCAGGGTCTCAGCCCAACAAGGTGTTACCCTACCTGCTGAATAACGTGAAAAATCCAAGACCACCAGATTTGAGAGCAATGTTTCCCTTCCAGGCTGTGTTATTGGTGCAATCTGACTATGCCTGTTTGCGTCCTGAAAGTCACTCCACACAAAAAGGGACCCGGTGGCAATTAGGGAACTTTTCTCCCACTTTCCCACCACTTTCCCACCTCCCGAAAAGAGAGAGCAGGAAGGGCTACAGGAGTCACTGGTTGCTGCTGTGCTGTCTTACAGTCTAAACTGACAAACTAAAATAAAAATAAAAATTAAAAAATTAAAAAGCCTTTATCCTGCTCTATTTTAAGCCACAGGAGCAGCCCGAGCACCAGGGAGTGCAAATCCGAATTCCACGCTGGGTCAGCAATTCCCAGTCTGCTAGCACAATTTGGCACAACCTTCGGATCTGGCCCATGGTGTTTGGCAGCCACTTTTTATCCTTCCCCTCTTTTATACTTTGTGAATAGTCTAACTTACATGATGCCAGTGACAATTTGTTTATGGCAAGCATTAGAGTCACTGTTTTATGATTACATTCAAACTCTAAGCCACATTTTGACATCTAAGGATCATCTTGCGTTCTCATATACTATATACAATGAAGGTTTGTGTTCCAGTAGGGGGGGAGGCGAGGAACTTTATAAATAACGTGACTCCTTTTGTCTGAAGAGATTTTAATACATTTGTCTGATCTACTGTTTTTGCAGTAGCTAGAATATAATTTGAATATATTAATATTTTCAGCAACTGTGCTCAAGGAGCCCAGTTAATAACTTATGCATGGATATATAGATACACTTCAGACAGAGGTAATGTTTTTAGCCCTTATGTTGGTAATACTTAGAAACACACAATGAAAGAGCCTGTTCTTTCCTCCTCTTTGTTGTGGGCATGCATTGTGATGGTATGGAGCCAGTGTTCTTTCTGTTGTCTACACAGCCTGGATTCAATAAGCAGTTATATATGCATATTATGACAATGTGGTCAAGGAAACCAGATTTTTTTACTATACCTTCATGTGCCTGTACAGTATAAAATCTGGTATTTATTTTTCTTGTCCTCATTCAATATGTTAACAAAATCATAATTTGATACAGGTTATGTTCACTTTATAATTAAAATTATAGAGTTAGATGAAAATACAGCAAGATGTTGCTGAATGGAAAATATTTATCTTTTCGTACATTACGCATTATGGTGCAATGTAAAATCATAAATCTGTGGAGTGGCTCACTCCAGCCAAGCATATGAAAGCTCTCCTCCTCCCCTGGTCCACACGATGCAATCAGTTCCCTCCTCTAAGCTGAGGGTTTCTACACCTATTTCAGCCCTGCTGGTAGATAGCATTGCCACATCCTCTCCAGAACTTTGCTGTGGTCTTCTGGAAGAAGACCCCATTCCATGGAGATGAGCCAAGAAAAGGGAACTCAGAGAAGTTCCATGTTTTTTATAGACCCTGCCACTCTGTCTCCTGTAGGTCTCCTGTAGGTCTCCTAGCACCTTCACGAACATCCTATGAACTTTTCACACCATGTTCCCTGTGTCAGCACTAGACTCAGCCTCACCAAACCACCTCAGGATAGCACTTCATCTGCCTTGAAAAGGTTCCCACTCCCCAGATCGTCGCTGTCCACGTTGCCGAGTCCAGGCCTTCACCAACCACTGTCAGCAATCTTGGAGACCCCAGTGGTATATAGCATATGGGACAGCCCTACAGTATATGGAAGTTTTCCAACAAGCAAAGTTTACTGTGGACATCAGTTTGCCCATACTCAAACTTTCGGTCCTGAGAGAGTTTTCAGTAAGACTGTGACAGTAGTAGTAGCAGGCAACTTAAGATCACCTCCTAAGATAACCCAGCATGTTTCCATATCTGGGTAACTGTCTCATAAAAGTGACATCAAAAGAAGGAGTTTCCCATTCATTCAGAGCATCTACCCCATGGAAGTCATTGTAAATTCTATGAACTCAGTATCAGCCCCAAGATTTCCATCTCAGGGCAAATTTCAAATCTTGATGAATTTGTTTTGAATCTCACCTGACCACAATGGTGAGGAACTGTTTAACCTTTCTGTGCCACATGCTAACAAGTTTCCATCACTCTTCATAATAAATTATGTTTATGCAGCCCCGCATCAGAAACTACAATATTCCCTTCCTAAAGAGGCACTTTCTCAGCTTGTAAATCCATTTACAACGATTCACTTAAGATTAGCTGTTTTCTGCTGGAGGGGAAGGTCTATGCAGGACAAAAAAAAGCATCCTGAATTTAGCCTTGTCTGAGCGCTGGACAGCAGAGCATCAGGGATCTTCTGAAACTCAAGGCAATGAAAAAAAAAATCCTATGCAAGACATTTAAGCTTCATCTCCAAGAACAACGTGCTTTGCACAACATCAACAAGCAAGGCCATACAGGGACAGACCCATTTGGTAGGTGGGTGCTGTCAGAAAAGCTTCTCTGCAAATCTGAGACGTATTGAGGCATTTTACTCAAGCTATGACTGAGAGATTTGATGTCCTGGAAGGTGCTCACTGAATGAGCTGTCCCGAGATTGATGAGTATGCCTTGATATCAAGAGCAAGATTGTGCCTGTTGTTCCTAAATCCTCCAATGTCTGTCAAACATAATTCCGGTTAGAAGGTCTAAGAGACTCATGTATGTTTTCTTATCAGTTTTTCTAACCGTGGATTTTTGATCAGGGTCAGACAAAAGCAGATATTGGCAAGCCTGGTCACTTGGAAGCTTCAAAGATGAAAGAAACACAACTACAGAGAGAGGTAGGGCTGCCTGTAAAGAGAATAAAGACTTCTGTAAAGTGTCTAAGGCAGTTAGACCACAGTCATCTGAGACCAGTACATGTGTGAAGGGGTATTTGACTTAAAAAGGAACTAATGAGAAAATTCAAAGCCGGTTTAAAGCTAGGAAATATTGCAGAACTTGCAGTACTACAAAGGGTGCATCTTAGAAAGGCACAATATATGGAAAATCCTCCACTCCAGGCGGTTCGTGCATTTAGTGCAATGGACTATACACGTGCACAAAAAAATAAACATCAAGCTAAGGTGAGTGGACAAGACAGACAAAGTATAAGGAGAAAAGACAATGCTGACATAGTAAATTCATTGCTCAAGGGCAAGTAAAATGTAAATAAGCTTAAAGAAATCAAAGTCTCATGGCACATACTCACTAGCGCATTTAAGAGATACATTCATCCTACTCATGTTCAATATCAGGGCTGAAACAATCGTGATGCTGGGAGGCATGTTAAAGCATCTTTCAAATCTGATACAAATGCAGTGCTTATATATTGCAATACTAGCTTGTGGAGAGCTCAGAACGGAACCTGAAAGAGTAGGAATCCTGGTTGAGGTCAGATCCCATATAAAATCATCTCTGTTGGGCAGAGCACCGCAAAGAGACTTCCATTTCAAACAACAAGATGATTGTAGTATAGGTTAAAAAAATGGAGATTTTATACTGGGGACAATTAGTAGGTCAACATTAAAAAGGTTTTTTTGTATTTAAAAAGACCTGAAACATAACAATTTTTTGAGTAGTTACATATATAGGAGCTCACAAAAGAAAACTTTGGAAAGAGTTCATTCCCTGACTTTCATGGAATTCTTTGCCACATTCTCTGATTTCAACATCAAAAATTACTGGCTGCCTCACAAAACTGAATAATTTATTCATGACACTGGACAAAAAATGATGTGTTGTTAGAGAAACTAAGTTTTTCACCAGAAGCTCTGGACTCACCAGCAAAGATGCATTTCTGAGCATTTTGTGTACAATTCAGTGTCCCAGGTTGAGATTCCAGCCAATTGCCACTTTGGAGCTTTAAGTCAGAAAGTAAACCTGTCATATCCAGGGCTGAATTATTTGCTGTCAACTGGATTACTGTAGCACAAAAGGGCTATAATTGAAGGCTGCAAGAGGTTGTAGATTGAACATAGTCAAAAGCAGTAATTCCACTTAGTAAAAGTAGATATCATCCAAAATGAGAAAAGTTAAGCCTATATAAGGTGAAATTCTGACTCTATTTTGGCTCCCAGTCACTGGGGGTTTTGTCAGTGACTTTAACAGTAATCAAAATTTCACTCACTGCCAAGAGAGATGCTGCAAAGGGTGTGATGAAGTGAAAGTTAAAATAACTGCTAACCTGGAGCTTCCAAAATAAATTTTCTGAGCACAGACTGCTGTCTAACTCAGTGTTTTCCTGACGTAGCAATGCAGACAGCCCTTCTGGGGACCTAAGGAATAAAACTGTGTTAGTGGAGCACATCTAGGATGTGCAGGAAGAACTCCCCTGCTGGAACTGCTGAAGTTCCCATGGTTCATCACGATACAGGTCATGGTGGAACTGGAGTACTATTAAGCATAGTGGGGAATAGTACTTAAGAAACAATTTCAGAAAGCTGTAACATCTTTGAGTACCTGTGCCAATGCTGACACTCTTCCACCTGAGCCACTTTTGGGAAAGACAGGTAGAGATTACTGGGAGAAAGAACATAGTAGCGGGCTCCCAGACACGCTAAGTTTACTGGGAGGGGGAGGAGGATTATATTATAATTTTAAAATCATATGGGTTGGAAGGGACCTTCAAAGGTCTCCTAGTCCAACCTTCCCTGCCATGATTAGGGTCATCTTCAACTAGATCAGGTTGCTCAGAGCCCCAACCAAACCTAACTTGAATGTTTCCAGTGATGGGGCATCTAATGCCTCCATCTTTAGTATGACTTCCAGACAAAATAGAATCATAGAATAGTTAGAGTTGGAAGGGACCTTAGAGATGATTGAGTTCCAACCCCCCTGCTGTGGGCAGGGACACCTCCCACCAGACCAGGTTCCTCAAAGCCATATCGAACCCGTCTTTAAGCACCACCAGGGTTGAGGCATGCAGAACTTCTCTGGGCAACCTGGGCCAGTGCCTCACCACTCTCTGAGTAAAGAATTTCTTCCTGATATCCAATCTAAATCTCCCCTCTTTCAATTTAAAACCATTACCCCTCATCCTATCACTACACTCCCTGATCAAGAGTCCCTCCTCATTTCTCCTGTAGCCCCCTTTAGGTCCTGAAGGGCCCTTATAAAGGTCTCTCTGGAGCCTTCTCTTCTCCATGCTGAAACCCCCCAACTCTCTCAGCCTGTCCTCACAGCAGAGGGGCTCCAGCCCTCTGATTATTTTTGTGGCCCTCCTTTGACTTTCTCCAACAAGTGCATGTCTCTCCTGTGCTGAGGGCCCCAGAGCTAGAGGCAGTACTCAAAGTGGGGTCTCATCAGAATAGAGGGGCAGAATCACCTGATAATACTGAATCTCATCTTCTTTCTATTTTTCTTAACAGTAAATCTGTACCAAAAGTATACAATTTATGTGTGTCTGTGAACAAGGCTGCATGGTGTCTCTGTGGGCTTTCCCTATGCCCTCTGCTTTGTGTGTGTTGTAGAAGGGTGGCTTCTTTTACCAAGTTAAAAACCAGCAGAACTGGTGGCTCTACTGTTTTTGCTGCACAATTTTTGTTTGTCTATCACCAAGCACGTCAAAGCCTCAGTGTCCCCATCAGAAAACAATGCTGTTAATAACATTAATCCACCTTTATTAAGTGCCTTTAGCTTTATGGAGAAGTACCAAATATTATTAAGACAAAGACAAGAGGATAATAAGGAAATGGTTTTTTCCCCTTGCTGACCTAGTTTCTAACCTCACTTTAAAATCTTCCATTTATTTTAATTATGCTTAATCTAAAGCTAAGCTCACAAATCTAGCAAACTTCGGGACTGCTTTTAAGTGAATTTTCTCGCCTGTCAGAGTTCTTCAGGCTTGCTGTGCTACAGTTGGAAGTTTATTTCCAGCCCAGGCATGAAGCTGAGACAGCTCTCTGCCCGTAGGAAGCATCCAGCACCGCTACTGTACCACGTGTGAGCTCAACCGCTACCTTGCTCGCATCCAGCCTGTGTACAGATTCTTCACAGAACAATTGCAGTCTTTTTCTCATCAGCCATAGCCAGAGGCAGTAATAAGGGTGAAGCATATCTATCATGAAAAGTCCAGTGTCAATGTGTTCCCCCAATTTATTTACTGACCTTCAATGCAACAGCCATACTCCTGACCCTCATGAGATGAAGCCTAAGGGGAAATGGCACTGAGCACCAATTCCATATCCTGTTGTTCTGTGGTCTAAATTAAGTGCTAATTAATTACCACTGGCATCTTTGGCATTGCCTGTCAAATTGGATTTAGGATATCCTTTCGCTGTTTAAACAAATAGCCCTACGTCTAACGCTAAAATCCCAAGTGTTAGTGTTTTCTTTACTTTTAAATTTTTATTTAAAAATTCAGCAATTATGTCCATGGATTTTGCAGGTAGAATTCAAATAAAAGAAACAGGAATTGATATTGTCAATTTTGATTAATAGACCCTCATTAATAAACATCCTGTTATTCAGTTTCCACCTGCAGTTGCTGATGTTGCCTGGAATCAATTAACTCATATAATTTGATTTATTTTACAAAGACATTTTTGGTTGTGCTGTGCTGACGATAAAGGTTCTATATTTGCAATTCTTGATTTAAGGGAGGTTGTTTCTAACTGCTTTTTATTTTTAACGTTACAGGGACGTGTAGGTTCAGGCATTCTTGAACAAAAATATTTAAGCAATTTTAAAAGTTAAAGCTTTATTCATATAAAATTATCTGTTGCCTTCTGAGCCACGCAGGCCGCAAAAGCGTACAGATCGAGGACCTCTGACAGGTTGGTCTTTACAATAAGCTGGCTGTTCTGCAGAAAAATATCAGAAATAGAATTTAACAACAACAACAAAAAAAAATCGATCAGAGCAAATGTTACACCACCAGCCCAAAATACAGTTAAGGGCTCTATGTGTTATATCTCTGTCTCAACATATATTATTCTACGTAGTCTCACACTGCCTTTATCACTCTACTATCCAAACACCTCTAAGAAGTGCATTAACATCTGCCTAACATCTGCCACGGGTGGTTTTGTTCTCTCCCATCCGCTCCCCAAGGAGAGACTCGTGCTTGCAGTGGTAGCGTGGCTTTTGAAGAGGGGTTTGCTGCTGTTTGAGATATATATATGCTGCTCGAGGGCCATTAGAGAAGGCAAAAACGAATGCCCTGTGCATGGAGCTGTGGCCAGAGGAGTCAAAGATGTTTCTTAAGGAAGTTCATGGCCTTCAGCTAACTCCAACCAACTCCTGCTGTCCCCAAACAGCCAAAGTTGCTCAATAGCAACTTGCACCTTGATAACATGGACTAGCCTTGATCTCCTCCACCCCTGGTCTTATGAGTATTAGCCAGAACCAGTTCTCATTCACATAGAAAAAAAAGTTTAAAACCAAGCCAAACTGCGAGGGCAGAGTGCTGGTTGTCAGTAAAAGGAAGAATTTAACAGGTCACTCATTTGGATCAGTTTTCCAAAATGGAAACCTGGGACGTTTGCAGTAAATAGGGAAGCTTTTGTAGAAAGATTTTGAATTCATTTCTTTGACGAAAAGCAGCTCGAGGGAGTAGGACCTGAGCCTCTACCCACACCAGGCTCTTCAGTGGACCGACCACAGTGTGGAGATGAGCTCCTGCCCTTGCTGTGCATGCCATGCTGGGTCACATGCGTGCACCCTCTGCTTTTGGAGCTTCTGTAACGTGGGAGACAGAAAAAAAAAAAAAAAANNNNAAAAAAAAAAAAAAAAGAAAGAAAAATTATATCAAGGCTCAGATGCAGGTACCACATTAATCTGCTCTCTTCATATAGCCACAGCCAAGGGCAGAGGCAGGAGCACAGCTCTAGTTGTGCAGAAGAGAAAGCAGGACTTCTCCAAAGCACATTCTGAACCAAGCCTTTGTAGAGGCCTGAGTCCCTTTAGATATTTAAATGTGCTTTTACATCTTGGCTTCTGTCACCTGGAAAATGAAGACTTTCTCTACAAGACAGGCACTGCTTGACATGTGTGGAAAGGCAAGACCACACATGCTCTTCAGAAAGGACCTCATACAGGTAGCAAAGTTCACTCAATGGCAAGAAGATTTTATTTTGAACTGTTCTTTCATTAAACCAGACGAAGCCAGAATAAATGCCTTGCTTCAGCTTTTCGAAGCCTATTCAGCCAACTGTGAACCGAAGTTCAGAGTTAGTTTAGTTATTATTTTCACTGAGGGCTAGACTCCAAGGCAGTTCATCCAGCGAAGGGCTCATGCTGTGAGATATGTGGGGTTTCCCCTGAGGAAGCCCATTCTCCACCAGGTCCCTGTCAGCTGTCCAGGTACTATATATAGCTATCCAATGGTTGGATTTAAAGGCTAGTCTGCAGAAGAAGACAGCATCAAGCGCTCATTCCTGTGTCCCAGAGCAACTGAAGAGAAGGGCTTTTTCCCAAAGAGCTGTAATACGAACCCACAGCTGCAGAGCACAGGAAGCCTATGGAGTTTCTGTAGGCCAGGAGCCATGGAGGCTATTTTCAGCAAAGGCAAGCTCTTAAGTATGTCTGAACTATTTCTGACCCCTCTCGTAACATATCATACGCCCTGACCTGGTTTCTCTATTACCCATCTTGGATAGCTATTGTTTCAAATTCAACCTATGGAGCAAACAGGAATTTCAAGTCCCTCCACATTTTACACAGGCAAAAGAAAGCAGCTTAAAACTTTATTAGTCCACTGTGATCCCTGAACTGTGTATATTTGTTGCAGAAGAAACCACGTGGCACATTTTGAAAAAGACAGATATTTTAGTGTTTTGGAGCTCCTCTATAAGCATAAAACTCAGGTTGCAGCTACAGAACCACAAATTCCCCCCTCTTCCTCCTCTCCCAAATAGGTGTACAGGTTTCACAAACAACAAGCTGGGGATTCAACTGCTGATGTTTGCGTTTGCTGAGCTTCATCAGCTGGTGAACACCACTGTAATGCAACTGAGCAAATCAACCATAAAGCCGGTACATAAATAATAATGAGGTTTTAATTTGCACTTCTAAAATATCAAAAATCCCAATTTATTACTAAATTTTAAATTTATCTATATCGCAGTGCAGTGAATTGAGCAGTTTATACAAATAGAGCTTATGGTATCAGGGGCTCACTTACCACCAATTATTTTCGTAAGTTTCTCAAGATGGGGTTAAGTCACTCATGGGCCCTGCACCCTTTCTCCTTTGCCTCCTCTCCTAAGCTGGTATACCCAGCTGGATATGGATATCTCTGCAAGGTGTTGACATGTTATAGAAGATGACCTATCTTCTATAAGAAGATCCTTTAAGTCCTTTAAGAGGACTCTCAAATCCAAACTCTGTAGTTCAGTTGTCTTTTTAGCACCAAAACCCACTTAAGTTCTTCCTGAAGAGCAACTACTATAGCTGGACTGAAATAAGTTTACAACAGCAATATGCAGTAATATGCTGTATCTCAGGGAAGTATGTAACAGGCCTTAAATGGAAAGGAAATACATTCAGAAGAAACCTGATAGTTTATCTGTGCATCATTTTGTACTTGTGCTTCCTTCCTAACACTGAAAAACCCATCTGCAAAAACCCTGCCAAAATGTGCTTATACACACACAGACATTATCACTTCGTAGGATGGTACGTTTTATTATCAGGTTATTTTCCAGTACATTTGGCACAGTTAAGGTAAGTATATTAACTTTACTTCCAAATAAAGAAAACAAAGTTGTACTGAATGTCTCAGCCATTGTCAATGAGTTAAGAACTGACAGGAGGTCCAAGTAATCAACCCTGTCTACTGCGCTGAGCTTTCCCCTGGGACATCTCTTCTGATCATACCACGTATCTGACTGGCATGGATGCAGAATTGCTTTCAATAAAGATTTTATTTCAAGGTTGGATGATTCCTTCCCAAATGTCTTGTCACTAAAGCAAAGTATGTAATACCTGTTATTTTTTAACTCCTGCGAACCAGCGTTTGGGAAGGAGACGACCATAAAATGTTGAGCTAGAAACCGCTCGTCAGACAAAGTCAAATTTTAACTTGCTCAAATTGATTGGGAGCTCTGCAATAGCAAAAGTCAGAAAGCTGTTGCCTGAAAACTGGCCCGTAAGAGCACAGTGGAAAGACCCTCTTACTGGTGTTATGGTTGAGGCGGGTTGAAGGCAGCTGAGCCATTCCCAGAGCTGAGTCCCTAAGCTAAAACATTACAGTTGCATATGCCCGTATATAGAAAACAGATATGAGCTAATTTGAGAATAATTATTGGTAAAGTGAGTCAGTGGAATGCACAAACTTTAACCCATTATGGTAGTTCATAGGAATTTACATATCAAATCAACCATGTTGTCCATTGGGATGAGCAGCTCTGGCCATGACAGTGGTTGTTAGCATCAACAAACAAAAATACCAATACTGCTCAAATGGTCTGTCATGGAATAATATGCTTAGAGAGGAGTTGGTTCCTAATTCTGTAAGGTTAGTTGCTATACCAAGAGGGCAGATGTCACAAATACATCATTTTTTAATTCTTCCTGGGGAGTTTTCTTTATTCCAAGGCACCTTTAATCTTTCTTGGCTTCTGCTTAGGTCTTGGTTTCTGTCTCTCACGTCAGGGATTTCCCTAGTTAAATAAAATATTGTGCGTAATGCTGGTGGACAGGATCTTGATAAGATCAAAACCTACTTTTGCCCCTCGGTCTTCTACTGAACTCAGAGGATGGCATTTCCTACACTTGTCATTCTGGCCCCTACGTTTTTAGCAGGTGACCTGTTCTTACTCTTCTGAACCCCCCATTTTGTAATGTGTTTGCCCTTTAGTCATAGTCTATTATTACTAGTGCATCAAAGAGCAGCAGGATTGTCTTATTGAAAAGTTACCTGTAGTTATCATTTAAAACAATAAAAGAGTATGGCTAAACCCAGTTCTGCCAAGGCTAGAAATGTCCCTGATGTTGAGCAAACTTAAATCCTTGTAGGCTGGAAAGGGCTAAGAAAGTAAGACTGAGCAGTCCTCAGTGTGGAGGACAGGTCTACCCTCAAACACAGTTTACAGTAGTACATGCCCTTTCCAATAGGGTTTTCCTCCCTAAGTATGCTGACTTCTCTGTCTAATTTTTTATGTGCAGCAGGAACATTAAAAAGGCAAGGAATCAGAGCCACTGTTGAAACACTTTCCCCTCCTCAGCAGTTACTAAGGAGTAAAAATGGATGAAGAACATTTCCTAACACCTAGCGTGTTTGAAGTAATAATCCAGTGTGCTTTCCAAATGTCAAAACTAATAATGATTTTATTTAGAGAGTTTGAAAAGTGTAGGTTTAATGGAACTAGAGTGCCAAACTCACCATACAATGACCCTCTTAGATGTAGAGTTGCCCTACTCTCAGTCACACGCTTTCCAGCTTACAGTTGCCTTAGCAACGGCCAAAGTATAAATTCCAAGTATTTTTTGCTTATGTATCTGCCATTGACACTAGAGCCCTCCTATCAGACACTTCTGCTGTTTTAATACATCATTAATTTCATTACTATTAATAATGAGAACAGTATTTCCTGTATAGCTCCTAACTTGTGATCTTAAAGGACTGGAGCAATTCTTGAGGCTCACTTATTTGGGGAGAAAAAAAAAAAATCTTGCACAACATAACGCCCAACAATTTCTTGACACAGTTCCAGCATCTATGACACTGGATTATAGATTGTTTCTAAAATAGTCTTAAATTGATGGATCATTGCTCCTTTCATTTAGGCTCCACAAAAAGTAGCTCTGCCATTTCCTTTCACTTTTTATGTTGTAAAAGGTGTATCACTCTTTCTGTTCCTTTTCTTGCCAAAAAAGGAGAGTTCTTGACCATTTTTAGGGATTTTTCTCTTTTAACATCTCAATTTCACTTAGAATCTAGAGTAGTAGATTAAATTGTGCATATTTGTTTTTGTGGACAGATGAAAAAAATAGTAGTTATAGAATTTCATTGGTAAATATTTATAATTTATAAAGGCATAAGGTCCTAAACTTATAATTATTTTATTCAGGTTGGACTAAATTCTTTCTTTCTTTCCCTGCAGTGTTTTACTGAGACCATTTAATCACTCAGATTTTCCACATTCCCGAGTTTATAGTTTTTTGTTATTATGGTCATCAAAACAAGTAGGACTGCATAAATCAAAAATATAAAGAACATTCAAGGGATTTCATCAATACAAGGATTATTACACTACTGTTAAGCTTAGAGGCCACACATATATGTTGATGTTCTTAGTGCCATGTTCCATATCAATGAACCCAAGAGGTAACCGCTTCCTCTCCATCACAAATGAATGTCATGCACATCCTCCCTTGCTTCACACCCTACTCTCACCTCCTGAGAGCTGAGCAACCACAGACCATGTGCTGGCAATGCTTTGACTCAAACAGGACTTCACATGCAGGATGTCATCTCCAGGAAATACAAGGGGAAATATTCTACTTCAGAAATATGACAAACAAGGACAGAGGGCTTGTCCATCCATCTTCCATTATCTGTGACAACATCGGAAACATAAGTTCTCAACCTCTTGCTCCAAATTTTACAGATAAAGGAAGTCAGACCCTTCCTCTCCCTTCAGTAAATTGATCTCTGCCACCACTATTTTCACCCTGATTCTGTTCATTTGTGGTCCACTGCCTCCTCTTCCCAGACAGGTTTTGCTCCTTCAGCTTCAGTGCTGTCCATCATCAACACCGCCACATTGCAAAGCCATGGCTTATGCTAAATTGATAATCTCTAAAGTTACACAATTGCTGAATATGTGTTTTTTCCCCCCTGGTGAACCAGTATCTCTACCCGTGCTGATGTTAACTGCAAATACTTTATTAGTTTTCCAACTTCTAGCATGTAACAAATCGAGTTCTCTCAGAGGGAAGACGCAAGCTCAGTGTATGTCCTTCCGCATAAGTGGCAGGAAAACCTTGTCAACCCTCTAACTAACATTTTTAATTGTCCTAAAGATGTGTGATGTCCATCAGAAGTCCACACAGTCATTTGGCAACAAAGCTCCTAACTTTGGAGACCTTCTGAACTCCTAACAGAAGAGATGGTATGTTAATACTACCACAGAGGAGAGATAATTATTTTTTTTAATTTATAATAAAGATGCTATATTTTAAGAAACTAATAATTAAGCCAATCTGATTAGTGCCATATGGAGAGTGTTTTTTGCAATGGACACCACAGTTACAAGCACGAGGCAGAATTAAGTAATGCTTCCTATTTATATAAGGGGGAAAAACACAGGCGTTGGTGTTCAAGGAACGTGGTAAACGACAAGATTGGCAAAAATCCACAAGAAAATGCTCTTTGCTGTGTGACCCACCTGCTAACATGAAAGAAACTTTCTTAAGTGACTGTACCCATTATGTCTCATGACTTTTTTTCACGTATAGTGTAGCTTGCTGTAAATTTAACAAGTATGGGAAAACAGAGACAACTATGACAATTTTTAAATTGCTGTCTGCATTTTAAAAAGGTAAATGGGTGACAACGAGCGAGAGGAGGAAAAAAAAAAGCAGAACTTGGCCTCAACAGTCCACTTGGAATATTTAAGTTAAAACTAACAGGTTAAGGAAGCACCCATAAATTCAAACATTTACATATTAAACTTACATTTAGTTTGCCTTCCTTGGTAGAGCTGTGTAATTTATTTATAAAATATGTATCTTAATTTACTAGTCTTTCCAACCTAGGATATATTATGTATTCTGGAGGGTGGAAGGAAATGGATTTCTACTTAGTTCATGCTCACCACTGCAGAGATTTATGCGAAACTGCCTACCTAAACTTCATCCATTAAACCTATATTGTTCTTAGACCAGATTTCTCCATCCTTAATGTCATTTCCACTAGAACATTAAGTCTTAATACAGACATAAGATCAACTTTTAATAATAATAGTCCTCCTTTTGTAATTTTGTGGGTAATAAAGATATCAAGGGTTATAATCCTTACCATTATTTTCTAAGTCATCTTATTACGGTATGTGGTCTCAGTGTCTTTCAAGAAACTTTGTATCAGGATAAGGCATGCAAAAGTTATATAAATTTCCCAATCCATTTCAGACCATAGTAACCTTATTGGATTTAAATTAGCAGAAGGAATGTGTTTCATATGAGTTCTATATTAAGGTTTTGGGGTTTTTTTTTGTTTTGTTTTCCCAATCCTTTCAGTGCTGGAGTCTATGTTAGGAGAAGCACAGAAGCTTCTCCCTGGAGTCACCAAAACTGTTGACAGCAAAGATGCTCAATTCTCTTAGCGTAAAGAGTAATCGCTGGTTTTAGTATCTAAATATATGAACTCAGAAAGTATTGCACACATGCCAACTAATGCTCATCAGATATGTTTGTGCCCTGATATAAGAGTATTGTAAATGGGGCTCTAGATCTCCACCCTGCACACGTCTCGCTGTCTGGGACTGACTCTGCTTTCCTCGTTTGTCAGGTTGGCAGAAGTTGTCTTTTCCCTCCCTCTTTTCCCTTTTTTTGATATCTTAACCAAACAAACACCCCTGTTAGGACTATCAGTAAAAAGTGCCTCTATGTACTTTGAATGCAACAGCGACTCCTTTGACATTCCTCTTTTTTAACCAATTCTTTCCTTTCGTCAACAGGATAGCAGCCAAGGAATCCGTGAATCTTATGTCAACACAGAGCTTAGGAATTGTGTTTGGACCAACACTCCTTAGACCTGAAAAGGAGACAGGGAACATGGCAGTCCACATGCTGTACCAAAATCAGATAGTTGAACTTATGTTGAGTGAGTACAGCAAGATCTTCGGCTCTGAGGAAGACTGACAGACAGGGCCTGTTATTGAAAACGTTCACATCTGTCTTGATGTCTAATATTTTTACATTTCTGTAAACATATTTCTGAAATATTTCTTTTTCTTTCAAGTGACAGATGCCTCATTTTGTGAAAACTTAATGAGGATTTTGTGTTTAATTTTCAAACATTGGAATAAAAAATATTGTCAACATTTGCCTATATGCATTCTGCATTAACCCTTTGAGACTTTCATTATGCTAGCACTCCAAGTGTCACTTTTTTTTGCAAGCTGAGCATACAGCATATGGCCAAAGACCATAGAAAATGCTGTTTACCAACATATGCAATGTCACAGAAAGACAAATAGTAATTGAGATTTGTGGAAAATGGATTAAAATATGTATGTTAAATGCAATGAATTAAAACAGTGATAGCAGATCATTTGTAGCTAATCTGAGCATAATTTACCTCTCTCTTTGATATATACTGGAACTTAAAGACATGATGAATAATCAATTTTTCTTCAAAAAAACCCGATTACATTTAATATTTTTAAACAAATAAGAAAAATAAAAATACACCACCAAAACATCACTATTTGCATAACAGTGCCTAAAAAATTAAAGACAAAACTGGAACTTCGGCATTTTTACTTAAATGCAGTACACGAAATGAAGACATTGCATGACTGCTCATTTTAATGTAACATCCATTTTGATTCTTCATCACACTGTACATCTGCCCGCTTTCCCCAGCTATCTCATGTTCTGTAGCATTTGTATTGTGCTCCTGAGGATGCTTTATTGGTGAACTACATTAAATTCATCTAGAAAGAACTTTAAAAAAAAGCCTTTTCATATGCCCTTAGGATTACTTGGCTAGACTTGAATCAATTTATGTATTTGATGGTTAGTTTCAGTTGTCATGGATAAACAAAAGGGTAACTGTCTAGAATATATCAAATATTGTTTCATTTTGAAATGTATGTTTCCAGCTATACACATCTCCTACCCTGTTTTGTAAAAGTATTTTGCTGATAAAATGTAGACTTATGTTTGACAGCTTTTTAATCAAGTTCAAAGAGAATAAATAAAACTAATCCAGTGTGGTAAAGAGTCTGTCTGGTTATCGATTTGTTCATAAAATGAAAAATAAGCCATGTAAATAAGATGTGTGAAACACAGATCTAGAAGCAAATATTTAAAGCAATTAAAGACCCCAAAACACAGGATTAATGCATAGGTCTGCTGTGCATGAGAGATATGTCTTCAATATCACCTCAGCAGATCATGGATTACTTCAGTTTTGACTTAGCATCATTTTGCAAAATACCGTGGTTATTCAAGAAAGGTTCCTCCTCAGAGTGGTCATTTATGGGAACAAATGAATAATGAGGCCTGATCATTAACAAAGACCAGGCTCTTTCATTAGGTACTAACATAAGTAGAAAATAACACCAAGAACATATAAAAACTGGCCCCAACATGTTTTCTGACCTCATACATGTCTAAAAAATAAAACAAAACAGAGGGGTAGTGACCAGTAATTAAAATTAAAAACACAGAGACAAATGAACATCTTTCCCATATCACAAATATTCCACGTAATCATTTCTGAACAAAACTATAACATTCTGGAGAACCCAAATTCACTTTACTTTCAAGAAAATATTTTTTATGTTAATGTCAAGCCATGAGTACTTAAACAGTAATGCTTTTCAGCATCGTTGTCTTTAGACTCTTTTAATAGCAACAAACCAGGCGCTGTTTATAGCCTGTGGAAATGACTGGAAGAAAGATAGTCAGAAGTTCAGTCTATTCCTTAATAAAGACCATTCACATTATGGCCCCACGGGCGCTCACAATCATGCTATTGAAGTAATTTCTGCTATTACTGGAAATGAAAAGTTCACTTGTTACTTGGATCCTGTTGCACTCAGAAGAAAAGATTCTTAATTAATTAATTAATCTTCTTTTAAGCTTTCTTTGGAGCATGGAGACTCCTCTTTTCTTGTTTTTATAAGCAAGACAAGGCTTATGAAATGAAACCGTATCTTTCTTAAGATCAAATGGTTGTTTGGAGGGGAAAGAAATCAAGCAAACTTTTGGACACATAAGCCTTTCTTGGGTTTAGAAGGGTGCCTTACATGAATTCTGTACAAATGTGCTGACTTCTCTACAAAATGCTTTGTCAAAGATAGAAGCCTGATACATGGACAGCCAGTTCTGGGGGGACACAAGTGGGTCTCATCAGAGGAGTATAATTTGGGGCATACAGCAGACATCTATCCTTCCTCATCCTGGCAACAGAAAGAAATAACCACGCCTTGCTACCAAGCTGCTCCCTTCCCCAAGGGACCAGTCTTCTCCCTGTCCCCTTTAACATCTACATGAACTCAGTGGAAAAAATCACTGACTCAACGGTTTTCAAAGAGAGAACCTCACAGCTCCTGCCATCATCCCCTCAAGGCAGAAAGCAGCCAGACAAAAGATGGTAAGAAAGAAAAAGAGAAAATTATTTACAAGCCTGAACTACAGAGTCTTTTGTTTTCTCCTGCTCAGGTAGTTTGTTCTTTGTTAACTAAGTTCACAGCCCAGGGCTCCAGCAGACTGTTTTGTTGCTGGACACATATATTTCTAAATCTTAAAGACATCTAAGTTTGGTCTCTGTCCATCACAAGCAATTCACTGGGCCCATATCATCATCGTATTGTTCCTCCCATTGTTACAATAATATTTGCTATGACCTGGAAGAAGTTTTGCTCAAACTTTGCTAAATTTTAGTGAGTCAAAATTAGATTTGCAGAAGACCTTTTTTTTCAGGAGCTAGCTTCAGTTTGAGAAAGACTACAAACACTTTAATTGAGAAAGACCACAAATACCTTAAGCAAGGAGCTACTGCTAGTAATGGTAAATGATCAGAAAAATTAAGGCTGAGAACGCAGCAGAGACTAATACATCTAAGAATCAGTGAGCTTATCTGCATCTTCTCCCTATATGGAGTATCTTCTACGCAAACTCATGTGAAAAAACAGCTGTCCTAGTACCTGGGATTACTATAGGAAAAGGAGACATCAGAAAGCGACCTGTCATGGAACTGAAAAGGGCATTTCCAGCTAGAAAGATTTCTCATTGAAATAAAAATTAAAAAATCAATTTATCGAGTCTTAATCTTTTGCAAGAAAAAAAATTCCATTTTTAACACAACCAATCCAACTGCAAAATAGATTTTCTGAGCAAACGATGAGAAAGACAGACTGACTTGCTGAGCTGCTTAGCTACAGCTAAAAGAGGACATGTAAATTGCCCTGGAGAAATTTTCATCCCTCTTTTTATTTACATATACATATTAAGAGCAATATCATAGAATCATAAAATGATTCAGGTTGGAAGAGACCCTTGGGGTCCAACCATCAGCCCCACTCTACAAATTCCTCCCCTACACCAAATCTCCCAACACCACATCTAAATGACTCTGAAACACATTCAGGGATGGGGACTCAACCCCCTCCCTGGGCAGCCCATTCCAGGGTCTGACCACCCTTTCTGTGAAAAATTCTCTCCTCATGTTTAGCCTAAACCTACCCTGTTGCAGCTTGAAGCCATTCCTTCTCGTTCTATCGCTAATCACATGTGAGAAGAGACCAGCACCAACCTCTCTACAATGCCCTTTTAATATGTTAACAATATACAATATGCCTTTACAATAACAATGTACAATATGCCTTTTAATAGTTCTTTAATTCTCTTCTAGGACAGCTACAGCGCAGGTAACTTTCAGTCTGTTTTCGCAAGCACCCCATGTTTCAGCAGAGCCAAAGACTGCCATTCAGACCAAAGCACTCAAGAAGTTCAGCTAATCAATTACTACATGGTATATAGACCACGAGTGGAGTTGGGAAGAAAGTTGGAAAGTACGGTGGGACCACAATCAACACTCTAATCAGGCAGTGTATAGATTCTACATGGTTGATTCTCAGATGATGCTGAAAGACAAGCCTCAGGGAACGCACATATTATCACAGCACAGCAGGTTCCCCCACACAGCATTCCTGCTTCAGAGAGGAAACATGGAGCATAGGGAAGCTGAGCATAATCCCAGAAGCAGGTCTCAATCACAAGTCTTGATTTTTGCAGGATGCATAAATGGTGCCTAGAGCAATGCTCTTCTCTACAACTTACTTCAGATTTTAAAAGAACCCACCTTCCCTAAGGTCGTTCAGTCTGGAGAACAGAAGGCTTCAGGAAGATCTTACAGCAGCTTTCTGGTATCTGAAGGGAGCCTACAAGAAAGCTGGAGAGGGACTTTTTGCAAGGGCATATGGTGATAGGATGAGGTTTAATGGCTTTAAATTGAAAGGGGGGAGATTTAGATTAGTTATCAGGAAGAAATTTTTCACTATGAGGGTGGTGAGACACTGGAACAGGTTGCCCAGAGAAGTTCTGTGTGCCTCATTCCTGGAAGTGTTGAAGACCAGGCTGGATGGGGTTTTGAGTAGCCTGGTATGGTGGGAGTAGCCCAGGGCAGGGGGGTTGGAACTAAATGATCTTTAAGGTCTCTTCCAACCTAAATCATTCTATGATTCTACAAGAACACAAGAAAAATCTCCAGCAAGTGGCCTGCTGAGGTTGAGCCGTACCCAAGCCCTTTGATGCTTGAGAGCTACAGCCCTTGTTAGTTAGTTGGCTTCACTAAGGGAATGCTTGCAGGATGTGACTGAAGCAGCAATATCGTCCTTGTGCCAATTCACCATGTGTTATCACAGCAAATGAATCTAGTTTACCGTTACTTACATGCAGCATGCTATTTTTACACTCAGGAATTGCACACTTCCAAACATACCTGCAATACTATGAGAATTAATCCCCATTTTTCTTTATAGATCCCTGTTTCAGAGATCTGGTTGTGCACTGGATTCAAAACATGAGCCCTCACTTCAGTTTTTTCACACAAAACATATACTGAAGTGACAGAGATCTGCTCTCAAAGCTCAAGACATGAGCCTTGGAGTTGCGATGGGGCTGTGGTGTGAGAAACCATGGCAGAGAGCCAGCCGTGTCAAAAAAAAACATTGCTTTTTAGGGTTCCTTTTATTCAGCCCCATTCCTTTATTTTTTTTTTTTTTGTCTCCAAGAACTTTATAATAACTTTATAACCTTTGTTTCCTCTGAATTTGCTCATATAATCTAGTATTTGGGTTGGTGCAAGCACTCAGCCCTGCTCTTTCCTGCAACCCCAGGACAGAGCAGCTTCAGAGGAAACAGAAACAGGTAGAATACTGTGGTGAAGTTTGCTGGCTTTCCAAAGATGACTCTTGAAGCCCTCAGAAACACTTCAGAAGTGTGGGAAACCCTCCATCGCACGGCGCCTGTCTGAGCTCCTCCAAAACACTTTGCACGAGCTGTAAAACCTGGGGCGACACCTTACACCTTCAGCAGAAGCTCACAGCTTTGTCTAATACGTTTAAAAGGGACCATAAAACACTGCCGGTTCAGAACACGTGCCAATTAATTACCCACGAAACACCACCATTTTAGAGCATGTTTCAGTTAATAAAAGGCAGACTCATAAATTTCATAAAAGACAGGATTCTCCGCCGCCTGTGTCAAAATATGACTCCTAGGCTCAGCTCCTATCCATAAGCTTCTTGGCTGTGTGTCTGGGAGACAAAAGAAGCTACCACGTTCCCACTGGTGACTTCTGCGTTGTCTCAAAGCTGGGAAGCTTTCAAAGAACCAGCTCAGAAGTTTTTTGAGCCTTTTTGGGTAGGTGGAGGTGTTCCCTCCTTTCCAGAATATGGGAGTGACTACATTGAGAACAGTTTGGTGGGTCCATCGCTCAGCCTCCAGCCTACCTACTGCAGTGGAAAAGGTAGAAGAAGCCCAATCATTAAATCCAGCTTTCCCACAGGGGATGTGTCTTTGCAGCCCCAGGCAGCAAATGGTTTTAAGTAAATGGTTGAACACCCTGTGTACACTTCTATCTTTATGTAGTTTCTGTCACTTATTATCCATTTTTAATCTGGCTAGGCTCTTTGTCTTAATGGTATCTGATTAATTTCCCAGGTTAATTATGCACCATGTAAGAAAATATTTTACTTGTATCACTTTTAAATTCATTAGCTTTTAGCATTATTGTATAGCACTCCACTAGCTCTTGATTTATGGGAAAGGCTAAATAGGATCATCTGACTGACCTCTTCAGGCAATTCACTCTCCTATATACCACTAACACATCACCTCTCGTTTGTCTCTTAATCAATTTAACCTTCTCTCATACAGAAGATCTGCCCCACCTCTTATAACTTGCTCTGACTTTCACCGGATGCTCTGTGCATCTCTTTTACCCTTTTGAACAAAACCCTAAGTATTCAAGGTGAAAGGATCCTTACTATTTTCATTATTGATCTATTTTCAGTTCTTGAAAGAATCAAGTAGCTTGTTTGCAACAGCTCCTCTGCTCTGAAGAACTGAATTGTCCTTAATGTCCTCATGAATCAGTTTCACAAGGGAATTTAGGGAATCAAATGCTATTTCTGGTCCATACAGAGAACATATTAGTCCTGCTAGTTTCTAAAGCTATTCAGTACCTAAAGAGACCTACTGGAGAGATGGTGAGGGATTCTTGATCCGGGAGTGGAATGATAGGATGAGGGATAATGGTTTTAATTTGAAAGAGGGGAGATTTAGACTAGATTCTAGAAAAGAATTTTTTACTGTGAGAATGGTGAGGCTCTGGCCCAGGTTGCCCAGAGAAGTTGTAGCTGCCTTACTGTTCAAGGCCAGGTTTGATGGGGTTTTGAGCAACCTGGTCTGGTGGGAGGTGTCCCGGCCCGTGGCAGGGGGGTTGGAACTCGATGATCTTTAAGGTTCTTTCCAACTCTATCCATTCTATGATTCTTGATACTGGTGTACCTGCAGGACACCAATGTGAGGGACTGCTTTTGCCTTCTAATGTTGCAAAGTTAACATTAAGCCTACATCAGTCAGGGACATGAATCTGGGATGTAGCAGAAGACAAGCTAGGATCCTACCCTGTGAATCAGCTCCATTAAGAGAGCTGCATTATAAGATTGCATGAACATAGGGTGAAGATGAAGCACGCGGGTGATACTATACAGACACTTATTTTTCAGTTTGGCATCCCCATCCCAAGTAGGCATATATAATTTCACCGAGATCACCCTGACCCGAGCCACACAGGGCTGCAGGAGCATAGAGCCAATGATTACCCTGCTCCGTGAGACACTCGAATTCAGACAAAACAACACAATAATACTGCTTATTCCACGTTTCCTGAGTGTTGTCAGTTGGAAAGCGAACCGAATTTCCTTTTGTGCTCATGACATGTTTCACTTCCAATGCGAGAACTGAAAGATAAGGCAGCTACCTTGAACAAACATGCCCTAAGATGCAAAATACAAGCACCTTCTTGAGAACTCTGGTACTATTCTTTTTCACATCATGTCTCTTTGAAGTGTAGATAGCCCAAACCACTGGCAATGCTTTCCCTCTGATGCTGCAGTTTTTGAGAGTATTATGCATATTGCAGATGCGGTTTTCTTGCACTAGATTGAAAAAAGAAATAATCTTATTAAAAATGTAAAAGGATTTCAGGGTTCTGTGCATACTCAGAAAAAAGAGAGATGTCAACAATAAACATGCCATCTGAACAATACGGAAGGACCTCTGTCCCATGGGCATAATAGATGTTTTATTAATAACTTGCTTTTATATATTTTTCTCATTTCCCAAAACAAAGGAGGAAAAAAAAAAAAAAGAGAAAAAAAAATGGAAATGGGAATGAGTTTGGAAATCAAAACGTTTCCTAGACTGGACAATTCCACATCCTCCCTGAAACACAGGAAGACGAACTGAGACCTGGGGCATTTTCTGGGTTCACCTTCTCCTGTCCCAAGTGATCTTCTACCACCAGGATGTCCCTGGAACAGAGACAAAGACTCACCAGTCCTCAAGAGTGTGTCATGGAGCCCATTAGCTCCAGTTAATACATTAAAATTTGGGCCTTTTAAGTGGCTTAGGCAGACTCAGCACAAGAACTGATGGAAAAGATATGGGATGTTACGAGTTCCTCACTCTCTGTGATTGATGGACAGGGCATGAAACAGAACAAGAGGGAAGACAGAGGCCTCTTTTTCCATTTTCTGGATGAAACAGAGCAGCTACTGCCACAGCACGCTATTTTTTTCCCTAATCTAAGTCAGCTTTGCACTGTCATGTGGAAGTCCTGGTGATGGATAAAGGAGAGAAATGTGTCTCTGCTCTTCTAGATACCTTCCACCTGGGCGTGTGTCCAGACCCTCAGGTTTAGCCCATATCAAGTTACTAGGTCCAGGGAAGGGTGATCCTTCCCCAAATTTATCCTTATTTTTCACTCTCTTTGCCATGATGTCATTTTTCCTAACACATATATTTCAAATAATCTGAACCTCTTTGGCAATACTGTACCTAGAGTATAGGTCCTCAAGAAACTAGTTTGTCAAATAACATTCCAAATGGCATTAAGGAGGACAGGCAAATAATGGGGGAGAAAGGAAGGAAATGGATCAGGGACAAAGGATGCATTAAGGCAGAAAGAAACTAAAGTAAATTTCCTCTTCCATTTTCTGCCAATATATATGACCCCTGTTATTACAGAACACTCATGCTTTGTCTTTTGGAGAACCTACCCGTACAAATAGGGTCTTTACTACAGAAAATAGGTGCTGCCAGGCAGATCTGTGGTCTTGTTAAATGCAAATAAAGACAAAGGCTCCACCTCACTGTTTTCCCCTAAGCTCCTCAGCAGACAGTTGTTAGGAAAACATTACTTTGAAACAAATAATAGAGAGGTGAACCTTGGATCCATGGCCTAAGGGTCTTCAGGCCAAGCCAGGACAGTGCTGCTCAAGCTACCATGGCTGGCATTACAAGAAACTCCCTAAAAAATCTTTCCAAGATGCAAAAATTCCTGTTTGCTCACATAAGACTTTAATTGTTTCATATCCCAAACAGTTTCTACCCAGCCAGACCTCAGATTTTACCTTGTGAAACCCCAAACCTTTTTTGAATCCTTTTCTCATCTGTACAGTTGGGGATTCGGTCATAAAAGGTTTTGAACATTTGACCCCAAACATGTCCAAGTCCAGAATGAATCTGCCCTAATTCAAGTGCATTTTGCAAGGCTACTGGGGGCACAAGTTGTGCTTCTTGCCTTTCCTGTGGCTTCTCTCCTGTGGAAGCGACCAGGAGAATTTACTGGATAGAAAGAAAAAAAAAAAAATCTATCTAATTAAGAAGCAAGTGTGCATCTGTCTCAGGCCACTTGCCAAGCATAATGTGGTGGTGGGGGGGGGCAAATCTTCTGCTATTAGAAACTGCTCCTTTTGGACTCACTGACTCCAGTAGCACGGGTGACAGACGCCTCACAGTCAGGTCTCGGGACTTTCTGTGCTCACCTAATGATGAGGAAGTTGTGGGATTTGTCAGAAGTTCATCCGACCATATAAGTGCCAGAGGTTCCCAAGGTTTAGACAGCTCTGAACACGTCTGTGATTTACTTATTTAAACTTATACCATGCCTGGTTGTCAAAACACAGGTACATGTACAAAACAACAGATGTGTCTGACAATTATCTCCAAGAACCCATGGCCAGGTTGTGTCAAAAAGAACCCAGATGTGGCCTGTGTCACTAAGTGGTGGGGGGGAAAGGGAGAGTGGGAGGACACTGTCAAAATGGATAGACAGTTTGGCAGGAAAAAGCTGGATCACTCGGGATATTTGGCACATTCCAGATTTTCTGGTGCCCTCCAAAGAGACTGTGCTTATGGAAAGGAGTCTCCTGAAAATGTTAAAGTGGAGTTTGATGAAAAAGCTAATCTTGCCCTTGAAGCTCATGCTCCAGCCCTAGCACGTCTCCTGTATGGACAACAGAGGGGAATATTTTACTATTGCCAGGCCTGCATCTGTTCCTAACTTTATTTTAATTTCACATAAGAGCCTTCTGAAGTTCTTAACAAGGAAAGAGGAGGAAGAGAGGGAGGTAGACAGCCACCCTACCAGCTGAGCTGCTGGTATTAAAAACAAGAGCACCCTCAGCACCATCTTGCCACCGTAGATGAGGCAGATGAGACCACCTTCTATGTTCCGAATCACAGAATCACAGATCACCTAATCCAACTCCCCTCCCCTATGAAAATAACAACTTTGGCTAAAGCATCATTTTGAAACCCCAGCCCATCTTCTAGCCTAGGCAGTCCAGAGCACTGATTTCCCTTACATGGTCACCCATTAGTCAGTAAGGACCTGAGGTGGCTTTTAACATCCTTCTGGTTATTGAGGCACAGAGGCAGATGTGGAGGTCAGGCACTGAAATCTTTTTCACCCTTTTTTTCTCCCCACCACTTCAGCAAACCTAGAAATAGTTTAAGGACTTTAAGGATCTTAAATATCTATGAAAGAGGTCCAAGCTCATACAGGAACATCTTTGTTTAACATCCACCAGGTTGATGAAGGTAACTTAATTACCGTGCATACTGTACCGGTGACAGTAAATATTAGTGCTGTGTGCTACAGAACAAATATCCCGTGATGAAAAATTCAAACAGTATCGAGCTTTTCATTAGTGCAGTAATGACTTTCTCACACATTTAGCTCATTTTTAACTCAACCTGCTAGGGGAAGGAAATGACATACTTTTTGTTGAATAAGACAGCACTGAGATTATGTGAAGGTGCGTTTTTATGGGTAAAGAAACGTATGCCACATTAATCTATTTTTATGCTTTGCAGTACATGCTGATGAGTCATTTGAATGCCAAGTTTCATTAGTAAATTGGGAGTAATATAGGTGGCCCTATGATAAAATAAAAAACACGCATATCATTTAAGAATGCAAAAATTTCAGTACTGCTGCAGAATATCTTAAAACACCAACTAGCATCATAGGATAAAAGGATTGAGTCTTAGGTCCCTGTTTATAAAGGGAATTTTGTATCCATAAAATGCACATAAGTAATACAATCTGCCTGATATTGTATTGTTCTACCATTTCTCTACGGATCATATTAGTCAGTGTCCTGTTAACATCCATTTTATCATACTGTCATAATATTATATTGAAATGAGATCTGGCACTTTTGGGGTCCTGTGCAAGATGAAAAAATGGGTCTCCAGCAGTCTTCCTCTTAGATATAATTGAAAAAGAGGCAGGCATGAGGGCATGCTGTGATTCACGCTGCCAGAGAGTGATCCGGAATCATTCAGATGATGAGTACATAGAGAATGCCGTGCACAGAAAGATGGCAATTTGCTGTACTAATGTTTTGAAAATGAAAATTTCTAGCTGTTTTGCAGAGGAGCTTAGTAGGAAAGGCAGGAGAAAATAATAATAGTAATAATAATAACAAAAAAAAATCTTTTAGTGTTAAAACAGATTATTTCTGTTGTTTTTGGAAAGGCTGCACTGCAAGAAATGTGTTTTCGTGAGAATGATGTAAAACAGAAATGAACATTGCTTTATTGACCAAAATAAGTATAAAATAGAGGAAATGGAAGGAAAAGAGCAAATGACAACCTTTCTCTCCCTTTCCTTGAGGATCCTGGAGCATCTTCCAGACTCCTTGGATCAAATATTGGATCCCCACTGCTGTAATAGTGGCCACTTGGCCATAGGGATGGACACCTAGGTACTCTCAGTACTTCAAGCTCATAAGACAATATTTCTGCCATCAAGCACAATTTCCAATAGCCAAGCTATCCGATGAGCCCCAGCAGGACTGAAAACAACACTTCTCATTCTTCCCAAATAGATTTTAAGTGATGATATCAACGTCCTATTCCTTTGGAGTTTCCACCGAGCTTTAGTACTAACAAATTAAATGAGCAAGTCCACCTTTTGTTCAGTATCTATGCTGTAAATATCCATGCACAGTTAGTAATAAAAAGGGGTTGAGTTTTGTTTTTATTTTTTTTTCTTGTAATCCCTTGTTTTGACTTGCTTTGGTTTTGATATAATCATTTTGTACTAAACAAAGCAAATTTAGTACTAAATGACAGCCTTTTCTTCAGGATTTTGTTGTTGAAGGCACCCAAACTCTTGCAGCTTGACTGTCCCCAGAGAAAACGACCTGACCTGAGCCCTCTTTCAGAAACTGAACCAAGCTACTGTAAAAATCAAACTCTGCCATTGGTCCTCACTTTGTCAGGGATACAGGCAGGGACCTGCAGAGAAAGCAGGGAAAGCAGGGCTCTGTTCAACATTACGATGGCCAGGGGAACATTTCCTTGTCAGATACATGAGGAATATTCATTTTAGTGAATATTCTTTTCAGAGGTCACACTGTATGGTAACAACTCCTGTACGTGGATGTTGGGGCAGACACGATCAAAACCCAGTGGTGTTCAACGGGCTTTAAAGTTCCTTTAAATTGCAGTGCACCATCCACACTTTTGACCTCCATTTTACAGGGTAAGTTCATCTAAGTCAGCTATTCACCACCCTCTGCAGTTGTTGGTGACATTTTTAAAACATCCTTCCTTGTTCTCCTTAATGTATCTGTTTTTACCATTGCTATTTAATTTTTTATAAGTCTCTGTACACTGAAACAGTCAAAGTGTGATCTTTTCAGCAGAAAGGAGGAGACTCCTTTACTTAGGAGGAACTGCAGGAACACATGTGCTTTGCAGGGCTATGAGTGACCCAGAAATAGATGATTCCTGGGAAAACACTGTTAAGTGCCAATTTACTACACGTGCAAGCCCAGGTGAATGGGGAATCTTCAAGAAACTCCCATTGAGCTGGAACTGGGACCATTTTTATAGCTTTCGGTTTTGAGGTCACAGTCACCCGGACTGGAAACTCAAAAATGACTTCAAAAAGGCAAACGCTAACTAGATTTCACACTAGATTTCATTTTACTTGGCATTACAGAAAGAATGCAGGTATTAAATAGACTGTTTCCTGTATACAATAAGGTTAATTAGTAGCAAGGGATGGAAATCAGTGTAGACATAACTCTTTTAGACAGGTATCAAAAATAATCCCCTGATCCCCACAGACCCCAGCTGCACTGAAAGAGGAACAATATAAAAGATTCTTTAAAAGAAATTTTTCAAACATTCTCCAGGTGTCCCAGCTATATTTAAATAGGCCCGTGGCCCCATGCGTTCTCCAACTCTTTCTGCTCTACAGTTCCCTTGCTCCAAGTTAAATCAGCAGAGTACTTGCACAGAATTTTGAGGTGCAACATAAAGGATTTTTGTACAAAGAGACCAGGATTGCAAACTGAGACAGACAGGAGAACAAAAAGAAGAATATATTCTGGACTGAATGGGACTTCCCTAAGCTCCTTATCAATAAGGTTAATAAGGGTCCATGCAATTTACTGATCACTACGATGCAACAACTGGGCTAAAGCTATAAAGAAGCTACATAGATACCGGCTTTTAGTGCTTCTCATGGCCCACTACATTAAAGTCCCTTTACCCTTCCCCTGTCACCCCACTCAAGAGAATAAACTCCAGTCTGTGTGATTGGCCTCACTAAAATTCCTGGTCTGCTATTAAGCTTCTACCTGCCCTAGTTAAGCAGATTAATAGTTATTTCCTAGAATTTGATCCTCTAGTCCCTTTGTAATTGAAGCAGTAAAGCTCAGATATTTCTAAAAATGTATTTCTGAAAAATACATTTCCTTTTTTCTACGGTTTAATTTTGTTATCCTCAATCATATGCATGATAGAAAAAAAAATTCCAAACTTCTATCTCCTTTATAAAATACATGTCATATCAAAAAGGTGACAAGAGGGGGAAAAGTAATTAGTGAGTTCACAGAGTTCAGTAGAAAAGTTAAAATAGAGTAACACATTACTTTTTATGTTAAGATTTCACAAGACAAATCTTGCCTGTGTTTTAATTGCATGTGACCCTGGCAGTCCCACTCTGAAATGAAGTGCCGTAAAATTAAAGATGACAGACGCTCAAAACAAGTCTTGTGATCTTGATTAAACTACAAAGACCACACTTTCTCTCTGCTGCAACTCAGATATGATGGGCTGTTTTATTTGGGGAATTGCTTCATTAATGCTTTCTTTGACTAGACATGTTTATTAAAAAAAATACTGAATATGGTGATATCTTGCATGGCTAAATAAAGTCTAAAATACAAGTTAAAAAAAATTAGGAATCTTTAAATAACCTGAAGACCTAACTGCTTCTTTTAAATACCATGGGCATCTGTAGGAGGAGGTACCAATCATGCCTGCAGTGTATAGTACCTATTTTGAAAAGTGTAAGGGTGTCTGTTTTTTCATATTTATATCTGATTGTTCTGACAGTATTATCTGACAATTATTTCAAGTTAAATTTCCACAAGACAGAATAAAATGTAGGCGGAAAAAAAGGAGAGAAAAAAAAAGCAGAGGAGGGGGGGGAAAAACCCGTGCCACCTCTTGTTCCAACAGAATTTTTGCTAATTCTCGGAAGTGTCATGATGATAACTGGCTACAACTGGATACGTGAAGACTTCCAGATCTGTAAGCCGACATAAATTATGTATTTCCAAACTTGCTCTGTTATCTGGACTTTATGACTAATGAGCCTGCGGGATGATATGCATTTCTTTTAAATTAGATTTAAATTATAACCAATGCACATGCAACACCTTAACTTCCTTTATAGTCCAGGCCAAGTTATGAGCAACTCGGTTTTCTGTACCA
>VXBJ01006925.1:830135-867846 GCA_013400055.1 Nycticryphes semicollaris
GTTTTCCTTTAGCTCATCTTTACAATGGGCACACCTCGTCAAGAAGGAAAGACACTCAATACTAGCTTCAGGTTTATGGACATGTAGTCATGGATGAAGTTCAGCACCTGCAATCCCATATTTATTCAAGCCAGTGAAAGCACAAACCTATTTCGTCCTGCTCTGGTTATAATCCTACACCCAAGATATGCGGGATGCACACCAATGGATTTCCAGTGGAAAAAGCACAGGGATCCTGTTCACAGGTACAGGTACGTGGCACAACAAGTGTTACAGGCTGTGACCTCTGGCATGTGAGCCTATTTTAACACTCTGCACCTTCTAGACAGCTTTATAAATTGCAGACATGAAGGCTTGTTACTTGGCTTTATGGGTTCCTGTGGCAAGATGACAATTACCGAATAGGTTAAGTTGCTGTGGAGCCTGCCAGAATCTCTGACTCTCCATGGCATATAAAAGAAGTGAAAGTACAGCCAAAATAAATTCATTTAAAAATCTGAGCAAATAGACATGACATTTTTCTTGCAGTTTTTGACTGGCTCTGAAAACCTCAACAGTCTCTCCAGTTCTAGCACATACTCCCAATAAACAGCTTTGGAGACTGATTAAAATACCACAGCTTTGCTTCAACATTTTATCAATCTCATTAGCCATTTGCTGAATTGAAGCTATGAAGCCACAGTGAATTTGGGGGAGGGGGTTAAATAGCCACACAACAGGTCAACATTTGTCTAAAGGCTCATCTCTGCAGTAGTTTGATTTCAAAATAAGACAGTTAATCAAAAGGAGAGTAGTTTCCCTTTCAATTCGTACTGTACTTCAGTCCAAATAAAGTGGTCCCAATGTGTGAAAAAAAAAAAAATCCCACCAGCTTCCTGTGTTTATTTTTTAAGTTTTTTTGAAAACAAAAACGAACAAAAAAACCTTTGCATTACTTTGCAGATTTTCAACTGCCAAATATTGTTCCAGCCTTGGCCCACCCGGGTCTATGGCACTACTAAAGTTCTCAGGAACTTGGAGCAGTCACTTGCAAAATGAAACAAAAAAACATCTGCAATCTGAAAAAGGGTCAGATAACGGAAACCCTGCAGCCTGGGCCTACCCGTTTCCAAGGGGCACCCGTCCGTGCTGGAAAGTCTGCCCCATAACTGTAAAAACGTTTGCCAATCCTGAGTAGGCAGAGCAAATCTCACAGCTTTATGCACTGATATACGGGAGAGTGTTGGACAGCAGATACCTTTCCATCACTCAGCTGTGTCCTCACCCGGGCCCGGGCATCCCCAAACTTGTGGAACTATGTTCTCACACACCCCCACACACACTTCAATCTGGAAAACAAAATTGCTTCCTGGATGTGACCACAGGATTAAAATTAGTCCACTACCTAATGTACGAGGAGAGGATAAGTACCTGCCCTTTATTATTTAAACTAAAAGCGACATGATTAATTTACCCTGATGCGATTCAACGGCATGAATAAAACAGGCAATTGAAACACAGAGAAGGAGCAAAAGGGAAAGAGATGGAGAAAAGCAAGTTTAGCATATAAAGATTCTCTTAAATACGTCCTTGTAGCCGAAATAATGCTAATAATATATATATATAAAAAAAAAATCTGCTCTTTCCAAGCTGTGAAGTACACCGTAGCCTGTTGACTGGGAGCTGAAGGTTACACACATATGAAGTGTGTGTAACTCAGATGTCAGTGAGAGCTCTGAAGTACTGGGGGAATAATTAAGTTTCCCTATTAGGAGTACGTGCCCTACTGAAAATTTCACAACTCTTTACTGGCAAACAAAAGCGCTAACAATAGCTGAATTAAAGGTTATGTATAACCTAATGGCATGCTTTTCAACAAATTACCACCAAAAAATAAAAGACAACAAGTAGGATACAAAACTTGAATAAATGGATACTCATTCAGCCCACTGTCGGATTAGGAGTCACCATAAAACCATGAGCAGAGCTTAGGTCCCTAGAAAAGAAGAAAAAACAGAGTCCTTCCAGCAATCCAAGTAAGCTCTGGAAACCGAATCAATACATTGCAATAACAACTAGGTTGAATGTATTGTTAATGTAAATAAAATTTACACGTTCCTATTCGGATGGCAACAGCTAAAGCAAATGTTTGACAAATCTTAAATAAATTACCTTGACAGTGTTAATACAATCTACCACCAGTACTAATACATTAAAAAAAAAAATAGTAAAAGCATTGTAATTTGGTGGTCTCAAATCTCTGTATCTTAATATTGGTGTCACCTTCTGACTGTAATATCTCTTTTAAAAATTAGCTCCCACTTTTCTAAGAAATTAAACCAAAAGCAATAGATATTGTTGATGCAACTCTTGGCAACACTCTAGCTCTGCTTCTTACATACTAAGCAGCTAGAGAGTACAGGGAGTACAAGGTAAAAAGAAAGCGGTGAGGGGGAAAAGGAAACTGTTTGCCAACATATTATTTTCAAAGCATTCACTTCAAGGAAGGGTAAGAGTAATACAATCTAGGTTAGTCAACAATCAGATATAAATACATGGATTGCAAAATACACGCTTTTAGATCTGAAATATGAGTAAAACAATTTATTCTGCTACAACCTTCTGATTACCCTTTAAATTTAGCCAAAGTATTCACTGCCAAAGATATATAAAAACATGATGAACAAATGTATCCTTCATGTACTCTAGAAAGAAATTCAGAGCCTATCTTTCAGCCATGTATTTACATATAAAGAGATTTACTAAAAAATAATAATATTTTCTGTTTCTATCAGTGTAAAATTAAACAAATAAACTGAATTAGATTTAGTTTATGATGCAAATGATGCAAAAGTGCATTGTCCTATGTGCAAACAGATAGAATTTGGTAATTCTCTCTTCTGGACCCAGTTGCTTGTAGAAACTCAAAAGCAGCTGAGAAGGGTTTGTGCATTTGGAGTCCTCCAAGTAGGAGCACCTTTGTAATAGGCATTTTTTTTTAACTTATCCAGAACGTTTTCCCAGGGACGTCCAGAGCTGAAAGCTGTGTCCCCAGAGTCTTGGAGTCCCCCACAAGCCCTCTGCATATTTCAAGCTAAAAGCATACATGGTCATGCATTGAGAGGATTTTGCACTAAAATCAATGTAAATAAAAAAAATTTCAAAATATATATGAACAATTTTTTTTGTGTGTTTTCAAATCCCTAAATCTGAAGTGGAAAAAAAGACTCAACTTGCTTTTACTCTGGAATACTTGACTTGAGAAAGGTCTCTTAGTGTGTCATGTACCAGCGTCGCGGAACTCATGATAGTGCACGAAAGACTCTGATCCTGCAGTTTTGAACCAGATCCATTCATAACTGAAAGTACCTGTAACATCTGCAGTGAAACTGGAACTACTTGGCATTTTCTGAAACGAAAACTAGTAGCAAAGGATTTACGTTCAGTTTTGACTTTAAATGGATTCATTTACTCCCTGACAATAGTTCAGACTTAGAGAAATAATATATCTATCTCTGATGTCACATGCTTTGGAGGTGGAACTAGCAATTTCACTGAAGCTGCAAATAAAGCTGAAATCTTGGAGTTATAAAGCTAAACAAAACAAAAAGAAAAATGTGTAAAATTCTGTGAAACAAATTATGTGAATTTTGCACAGCTGTACTCAGGGCATAACTGTAAATGAAAAGACCAAACTAATTAGATTATAAGCAGTTGATCTGCCTTATATTGTTTTATCATATGTAGTATGTATAATATCTCCACATGAATGACTTGGAGCAAGTCATCAACATATCGTGTTCAAGAAAGCTGATCAGATTAGAGAGACCTTGTAAATTATGCTTCAAGAGGATGAGATTGATGATAACTTCCTGCTCACGGTTACACCAAGAAAATTGCTTCATCTCTAAAAAACTTCAGGTTTCAGGAGGCATTGTGTCCTAACAAGACCAAATTAAACACAGTAGTTCATTAGTGCAAAGCAGACACCAAAGTGTCAAATGACTGCATGTTATTTTGAATGGGTTTCCCAGTGTCTTTGTAGGAAATCCATTAAAAACAACTGGAACCATTTTTGTGGCTAGATTCCAGTGATGGGATCAATGTACAATATTCAGGATGCTGGCTGAAAGCCAGATGTAAGGCATCGCTGTAGCCCTTAAGTATAGAGAGCTTAATTTTAAGCATATGAATAGTCCCATCGAATTTACCAATCCTCACGTGCTTAAAGAGGAGTTTGTGCCTATGCACTTCTGCAGATCAGGGGCAGAGAAGATAAAGTTCCTGGCAGATTTCTCAGTCTCACTCCAAACCATTTAAACCACATGGAAAGACTAAGCAGTGGAAAGGTAAAAAGTCGCATCCCTAAGTGGGAAGTGCTATCAGTCCATCAGCAAGGTTTCCTCCTGGAAATCCTCTCGGAAGGACCTCTCAAATGTTCACTCAAAACATACGGCAGCCCAGAACTGCTATGGGGAATAAACATCATCCATTCTTATGCAAAGAGCAGCCAACACAGAGGCTGCATAGGATTTGCACAATCTGGACAAGAGAAATTAGCATGAAACGTTCAGAAAGTGAAGCACTCTCCTTCTACTTTCAGGTGACATAGGAGACCACTTGATTTTTCTTTATTTTTACCAAATTCAGATAAAAACATCAGCAACCTGAGAGCATCTTTACTCAACCAAATTAGCAAAACACTTGAGGTTTCATTGCGCAGAAAAATAACATAAGATGTTCTGAGAACATGCAGCAATGTGGGTGGCCACTATGAAGAAAAAGCTTTGGAGTATTTATACAGCAAATAAATATTCACAGACACTGCTATTCCCACTCACTAAAGTTTTGAAAGACATTATTCTCCTAAAAGACAGATAAAAGAGAAGAGGTGGGGGAGGAAGGGAAACTATTATGGAATGAGGAATAAGGGCCAGAGCCACAACCACAAGATTGATGTGAGTCCTACAGTAAGCAAAGACCAATTCACTGCTTAAGGGTGTCAAAATGCAGTCCTGAGAGAGGAGAAGAGGCTGAGAAATGAGAAAAGAAAAGGCAAGAGAAGGAATGTATAAAGAACAGCAAATATTAGGGAAATGAAGAAAAATAGAAAAAACCAAATGTCACTTGAAGGGGGTACGAGTGCAATTGCTTCTTCTCCTCAGCTAATCCACAAATTAATGAAACCAGAACAAACAAACAAAAAAAAAAGAAAAACCCCATTATTCTACACAGAGGTGAATCTTACAGTCGTCATCCAAAATGAAGGCATATAAGGGCGAGAGAAACAATAGCACCATAGCACACAGCAGAAGGACATGACAGCAATTTTATGTTTTTCATCCACTGTTTTTACTGGAAAATCTTACAGCCTAAAGGATCCATTCAGGGTATTTATAAACTGCACTTTCACATTATTTCAGTGAGACAGCATCCGTACATAGAGCTACTGAGGTGCTGAGGTATCTGGGTGAGGAATTAGAGTTTTGTTCATTTGAACATTCAATTATGTAACAAAAAAATTTAATGGATAGATATTTGTTTTTAAGTAAACTTTCTTGACCCAATTCTCATTCACTGACATGAAATACACATTTCATTACCTGTCTTTCTAAGGTCTTATCAAAAAAAGTCATTAGACTAACGAATACAGGATTTCTTCATGGTTTTCCCCCATCCCATGGGTTTGAACAGAGAACCTTATCTCTGTTTCAGAACTCTGTAGAAAGAGAAAACTGTAGAGAGAGAACTCTCAGTCAACTTTTACACTGTGAGATCCCCAAGTAATTCTAGAGTAACAGAACCCCATCAATATCAATGGAATCCTACAGGTTCCATTCTGCTAAATTTGATAGGATTTCTTCATAAGCTACTTTTTCCCTTTATTGACTTAGAAACACAGCTGGGGAACCTTTTGCAGGGTTGTGAACCAGTATGAGACTTGGGGTTAGGGGCTTTTTGTTTTTTGTTTTTTCCCCTGCTCAAACTTGAGATGTTATGAGACCATAAAATATTTCATCATGACTGGACGGCGACTGAGTTTCTTTTCAGAATTTGCTTCCAGTCAGAAAATCTTGAGCCAGCTAACTCATTCCAAGTTTGTGATTTAAAACAGAGAAATGGGCAAATATTTAGCCTATCTCTAATTACCCTCTATATCTGAATATGCAAATTTCTATGTACTTGGAATTTTCTCTCAGTGATTTGGCAAGTATAAACTATCCTTGCCCTTAAGACTCCTAGCTTCCACAGACAATGAATCAACAGTTGGTGTTAAAAGGCTGCAGCTTTACTATTAACAATCAATACAAGTTTTCGACAGGAATACACTTAGCCAGCATTAATGCAACTACATTAAGTTAAATAATATTAATACCAAAGGCACATCCATCACTGGCCTGCACCAAAGTCCTCTACAATTGTCTCTAAACATCCATCTAGGAACACCCCAAAAATCGTATAGTCTGTGAAACTGATGGTTTGCCAAAGGTTTAATTTTAAATCCGGTATGCATTGTATAGATCTTGTCCCAGAAAGACAAATCCAATTCTTTACATCTGCAGATGTAGGAAAGAAGTTGTCCATGTATCACGTTAAAGGCTCTGTACAGAGAATCTCTACAGTGACCCGCACATAAAAACCTGTCACCTGCAAGCACCTGTGTCTGGACCAGAGATTAATCCCTCTTTAAACCTCAACCTGCTCATCCAGGGATTCTTTATCACAACTCATACTGTAAATATCCCGCTGTTCACTGCCCGCTGATCCTATTTCACAGAAACGGGTTGGGGATCTTTTCTTCACTCCCAAATACCAGATAGCCAGGTGCCAGGTGAGAAGTGTTTACACACACTCAAAAGTATCTATTATAAAAGTGACCTAATGCCATTTAACAAAGAAGATTTTAGGAAACTGGGGCCATGTTTTTCAGTGCATTTAAGTGCCAGAAAGGCACCAAGTGTGATTTTCAAATCTCTCATTGCCAGGAAACAAATAAGATAAATCCAAACAGTCTGTTCTGAGCAGGGGCTAACAAGCTTTGCCTAGTATTGCAAACTATCAAAAACCCCCACATAAACTACTTTAAAACACCTTTAAATGGTTTTAAGGTGGAAAAGTAAAAGTGGAAACTGCATTTACGTCAATCCAGAGTATTACACGTACATTTGCCCTTTTGAAAATCCTGCTAATTGTCTACATGCAAAATTAAGTAGCCTAAATTCATATTTTAAGATTTGGACCTTAATATTTCCAGACCTTGAAGTCTGGAATCCAAAAAGCTAGCGTAAAGGCAGAGCTTTACAGATATACTGAGTTTAATTTCCAATTGCATTTTTAACTATAATGAATTAATGCCTGGTGACATGAATGATGACATTTATATTTTAAAAGAAAATGTCACAGATGAGGAAGGCAGGCAGAGTGACAGCCCATGCTGCAAAAGCAGCAAATTCTCACCAGCATCTCCAGTTATATTTTATAATTCCATAGTCCTTCTCCTTATGAGAGAAATGCTTCTCCATAGTTAAAGGAAAACAAAATGAACACCTCAGAGAAGAGTTCCTAAAATTTGAACGGGCGTTTGAATGTGCCAAGAGTAGCAGCTGTTTTTGCCAGAAAGAAGATCTGGCAGGCATTTAGTCACAAGGTCACTGCTTATGGGTCTTACCCAAGAGATGCGATGGAAAGCAAGAAATGTTGGCATGGCACTAGCACAGGTTGTCCTTGATGAACTGGAAGGAGAAGGCTGTTTTGGCCACAGGCACTCAGCAGCAGTTTCATTTTAGGGAGGATTGTACAAACAATTTCTTTTGCTTTTGAATTCCCATTCCTTGAGTTTCAGGTTTTGAATAGACCCAAAAACATCATATTCACCAGTGCAGGAAGAACTCACGTAACCAAAAATCAGACACAAAGGCATCCTGAAATGTAACTAGGTAAGGCTATCCACACTCAGTCAAGACTTAAATGCTTCCTGAACTAAGTGACCTAAAACTGTATGGGCCCCTGTGAATTCTGCAATTCTTTAACCCTGGAATTTGCTGCAGAAGTGTGGAGGAGGACTATAAATTAGAAACTTCACTTCTCTTAAAAGTATTAATCTGCAGACCCTGCTAGCGGTACATCTAGATACGGAAAAGGGCTGTCTTCATTATTTTGCAAAAAAAAAAAAANCCTGGCAGATTGTAGGGTGAAATTTATCTTATTTCTCTTTTGTGATATTAACTCTGAAACCTAATAACAATAAAGTGGATATCAACATTCCCAACTATTTGTTTCTTGACTGTGTGATCGAAATGCCTGTCTGAACACTGACTTTTCCAACCATACGTTACTAAACCTTTAACCAAAACAATGATACAACCCAGTTGCATCTTCAAATTCCCAGTGAAATTAAGAATGAGTGGAGGGCTATCCTGCTTCTCCATCATGTTTGTGGAGCTCCTTCTGATCACACCTCAGCTATCAGCTCTTCCTCTGTGACTTGACTGGTCCCCATGAGCTTTTTCTTTCTACTCCACTCCTGGGTACCACAGTCCCGTAACAAGAATGCACATATGACATTAGGGAAGGAAGTTCAGGTCAAAGCCTACTCCTAGTGCAAACAACCTGATCATCCACACCATCAGCTTCCCCCAGCAAGCCCACTAATTAATTTCTAATACAAAAGCATGTAATGAGCTGCAAACGAGAAGTAAGAGAATGCTATGGAATCAACTGCATTAAATACAAAAGTTAACAAGACATAGGTAATGATTGTATTAGTCATTTCTGCAGTTACATCAGTTAAACAAGCCTTCAGTTCCAAAATTACCTGAGTCACCTACTGTCTAGTTTCCAGTTTGGTTTCCTGGGTGACAAAGGAGTTTTAAAAGGTTTACTGATGAAATTAGTTATCACTTAATATTATTCACTGGTCTTTGCTAACTATGATGTCATTTCCTCTGACTGCTTTAAGGGTGGGCAAAGCACCTGAAGACAAGAATAAAGAAGGTTTGTGAAAAGGAGTGATAGGAAACTCAAAGCCCTCTGAAGTCAGCGGAAAGTCCCATAATATTCACCCACTTTTTATTTATTGTGAGACTAAAAACGAAAAAGCATTATGTAATTATGAAACGTTACTGTTATTCTGATACTCAGATGAATACAAAGCAATAAAACACTATTGTATGAAGTAGCTATCATGGGAGAGTTGCTTATTGTTCCGGTTATAAAACGCTTCCAGAGGTAGGTGCTTCTTATCTGAAGACCTAACAAAAATAATTTAAACTTGTCTTTTTTTTTTGTCAGAATTCCTATCCCACCTTTTTCTGTTCTGTTTCTTGTTCTGCTTAGTTAGTGATGTATTTCTTCCTCCCTGTCTCTCAAAAGGTATTGCCATGGAGAGGTCAATTCTCTTAACGCAGCTTCTGCCCACTCTTCAGCTAATGTATTATAGCACATTATCAAGTTTCCAAACAATTGTTCACTTTTCATTAGAATGTGCTAGGTTTCTCTCTTTCTGCAGTGTTAGTAAGAATGGTGTTGAGTTGTTGACTAGTAATACGAACAAGCAACTTCTGCCCTTAGAAGCGGGATGGAATTGATTCATCTTATTAAAACCAGACCTCAAGTAAGCTGGAATTTGTGCTACAAAGGTTAATGTTATGAGCACGCAGATAGCAAATTCTCTACTACATGCTAGCATATCTGGTCTCATGAGTCATTTTCAGCTTCTGATGCATCATCTCAGGCCGCCTTATTTCATATCACTGTGATAGAAACTTAACATGTTAAGTCAGGAACACTAACTCATACCTGAAAAAGACCCTTTTTACCCCTATATCTACTATTATCTGCATTTTTCTAGTATTTCTTTCTGCAAGAAAAAAATTGAAAAGAATGGGTAGCGTAAAAACCTTACTCCCATTTCAGTAGAATGAATGGAAGCAACAAATCTGAAAGAAAACAAAGATCCAGGCTAGCAAAGAAAGCAATGATCTGGAGCTGAGATAAAGAAAGCTCAAGAAAATGAACGCAGACGTAATAGTTGAAAAAAGTTAGTTATACTGATGACTACAATACCAGTTTACATAATATATTTTTTATATCCAAGCCAAGCAGCTCTTTGAATATTGTTGAGGCTATTATGACTTTGAAATAAACATTAGAAAGCTCCAAAACCAGAGCTACATAGTACCCAATTCATATTTACATCAGAATTAGGATGCAGGTTTTCATGAGTTAATCCACCTCATTTAAAACAACTACCTACAACACTGTACGACAGACACTGCTTTTTTACATGGCTAAAAGTACCACCACGCTCTTTGGTTGACAATACAGAAATTGTGATGTGACTCTGCCCAGACAGGCTGGACCTTACAACAGTATAGTGAGAAAGCCCAGGACACATGTGCTACCACACTCCATGACTAGGGCTTGCGGCTAATGCTGAATAAGGAGCTACTGCCCCATGATGCTTTCTCTCTCCTGATCCCTTTTCTTCACACTGTCAATAAAAAAAGCACCAAAAGCCCCTTGAAAAACTCTAAAATGGGACCAGGAGGGACCTGTTGGGTCACTGAACCCAAGTTCCCACCATCCCCAACAATCTTCAAATCCCTGTCAGAACTTTATCAAACTCCACCTTGATTTATATCTTTTATTACTCAAATTTGAATGAACTTCTTTCTATCTCAAGCACCTTCATACTCTCTCTCTTTCATACATCTGGGAGCAGCTTCCTGCAAGCAGCTGCCAAACCACTTCATTGCTCAGCTTCAAAAACCCTTCTGTGATGCCTGCAAAAGCCTTGACAATGTCTTGGCTACTTGTGTACTGAGACTGCTGTCTATCATGTTTATAAATATTGTCTCATTTCTTCTCATACTATCTCGTCAGCCTGTACCATCTGTTGCCTCCTGTGACATGTGCAGACTGAGCTCTTCACAGCAGCAACTGACTTTTTCTACTGTGCTTGTGCAGCACCTAGCACAACTGGTGTTAGCAGGGTTCCCCCAGGCCCATAACGTCATGGAAAATTAACAAAGTTAATGAAGAAATCCCACTCTGCCTTCTCACCTTCCTCCTAACTTTGTAGAAGGATCCCATGGGCAAACCATACATTGATCTATGTGGGAAGGAGCACAGCAGCAGATGGAGGCAGGTTATTATCCTTCTCTACTCCAGTACGTGCCACCCAGGCTGGGCCCCCAGGGCAAGAGGGATGTGGGAAAATGGAAGAAAGTCCAGAAGAGGTGACTAAGGTGATCAGATGCCAGGAGAACATGATCAACAAGGAGATCTTGCGGAAGCTGGGCTTGTCTCATATATTGAATAAGGCGTTAAAGGGAAATGCAAAGTAGCTCATACCACTGCTTCCAAAGATAGTGGAGCAAACTATCATTGGTAGAGACAGTAAATAGAACAATACACAATTTATAACTTGGAAAGTTCAGCTTGAACATTAGGAAAAACTTCATCATGAGGTTGCAGTGATGGAACAGGAGCCCAGAGAGGCTGTGAAGTCCCCTTTCCAGAGCACTTCTGATGCTCAGCTAAGCACTGCCAACCAACATTTCTGTTTCTACCACTTCCCAGGCAATACAAGTTCAATGCATATTTCATCCTGATAAAATATTAAATGCTATAAATGCAACAACAGTCTTCAAACACGTGCAGCTTTCCATGAAAAATGCCAGACACCCTTTAAAATCTGGAAAATAAACTGTTCTCCTAATTGCTCTCAACATATATTTGCAGCTTCTCTTCAAATTTTTAGCTATCTAAATGTTTGCATTAAAATATAAAGGGGTCTTATCTATTTTCTTGAGGTGGCATTAGTATATTATAAGTCTTAAAGCAAAGTAGTAACATAAGCACATAGTAAGACTCAATTTATTAGTTCTATTTGGAACCAAGCCAGGCTTTATGAAATAGGCTGCAGAGAAGGATGCACACCTGACCTGAAGCAGGCTGAACAAATGTAGGTAAAAATCTGTAAACTTCTATTCTTTCCTCAGCTTGCTCCACCCCTCTCATCGTTGCTCAGGGAAAATCTCAGCCCCTTCCCTTGCAGTCCCCAGTGCTGTGTTCATCAGCCCAGAAGGACTTGACTCCTGCAGCTGGTGCCTTCCCGTGCTCTGACAGCAAAAAGGGAAATAGGAGATGGAGAAATTCTCCTTCCATTTGCATCACAGAATCCACAAGACTTTCCCCTCTCTGAAGTTGTCCCCATACATACGTAGCTCTTATAATCACATTATTATGTGGTTTAGGCAAATAACACATATGAGGAGAGGCTGAGGGAACTGGGCATATTTAGTTTGGAGGAGGCTGAGGGGAGACCTCATTGCCCTCTACAACTACCTGAACGGAGATTGGAGAGAAGTGAGTATTGGCCTCTTCTCCCAGGGGAAAGACAGGACCAGAGGAAATAGTCTGAAGTTGCAACAGGGGAGGTTCAGATTAGATTTTAGGAAGAATTACTTTACTGAAAGAGTGGTCAGGTACTGGAACAGCCTGCCCATGAGGTGGTGGAGTCACCATCGCTGGAGGTATTTAAGAAACCTGTAGACGTGGCCCTTCAGGGTATTCTCTAGTGGCCAAGATTGTAGGAGTTTTTTGTGTGTGTATGGTTGGACCCAATGATCTCAGAGGTCCTTTCCAACCTTGAAGATTCCCTGAGTCTGTAATAGCAACTTGGTGAAATCACCATTCATGGGTACTTGCATGTACATATATTGAACTGAGCAGCAAAAAGAACCACAGGACATTCAAAACCATTTCTGAGGATGGAGAGACAAAAGGAGAGCGGGGGGGAGATGTATCTCACTGCTGTAAAGCACTTTATATGCTGCTGACAGGTATGACTTGGAAATTGCAGTCGGAAAAGGAGTATTACAGATATTCTCTGCCAGGGTGAAAGTCTGGCCCCACTGATTCATAAATGCCCTCAGGGCCCATATTTGAGGTGAGAATCTCAGAAGTAGATGACCTTGGGTGTTGAAATTAATCCTTCCTCTAGTCCTTCACACTATTCAACTCCCGAGTACATTTCAATATCTTACCTTTTTCTTTCCCTTTTTACTAGAAAGCTGGTTTATTTATTTTATACTTGTCAAGTTGCCTGTCCCCCATTTTACTTGTTGAGTAATAATCAGCTTGCAACTGATTACAGCTTGTGATTCTGCTCTCATTCAGTGTGAACTCGTTGAGCAACGATGGGAATATATAGAAATAAACACGGAGAACAAACGTAGTATTGGAATTAAAGGAAAATATTGGTTACGTGAACACTATTGATGTGATTAAATACATCAACAGACCTCTAAATCTTAGAAAGAGTGAGGTTTAGCTCACACACTAGTTCAAGGATACCCATTAGTTGCGTCAGGAGCCCCAGCAGCCAGGCAGTCATCGGGCAGCCCCTTGCAGCCACAGTGTGGACATCTCCCCGCACATGCTGCCTCAGCAGGGGAAAAGGAGAGGACCAAACTACAAGAGATTTTTTCTCACATGGTTGAGCAACTTCTGATGCTAAATGAAAACTACTGTGTCTTGAACACAGCTGTGTCACTCTGGACCTGGAGCAGAGCTTGCTGGCATAGCAATCCCGAGCTATGTGATAAAGTTCTGAAAATCCCTTTTTCCCTCTCTCTCTCTCTTTTTTTTTTTTATAATGAGTGTTTAAAAGCTTAGCAAATAGAGTCCTAAAAATGTAATTGTAGCTTGGTAGCACTATTAAATATGTATACTGTGGTCTTTTTGACAATTGTATTAATCCCTTTATAAAGTCTTCAGAAGTTCCATCACAGAAGCATGGATGCTGTTTTGATCTATTTATTACTCTTAAGTGTTCAGAGAACTGTCCCTATTTTCTAATTAACACTTTTAAAGATAAAAAGCTATGTATTAAATCAATCTGAATGATGGTTGTTTGTGAATCCCACAAGATAAGGCAATTTGCATGTTCACTTTGTACTTACAAACTAAATCTGCACATCTCCAAAGCAGCTCCTTATAATGTAAACCTTTTGTGAGTATTTGTAACTTAAAAGAAAGTTTGGCCTAGTACAGAGGCAGTGCCAATTATCTAAAGGACTTCTTTACTGAACATGATTAAGATACAAAATTATTAGGTTGTTATTTTACATTGTTTGCAGAGAAATTTGAGGAAACTACTTTAGGAACGTTAAGTGTTCTCCTGTTTTGCTTTCTTTCCTTCTTTTTTTGTACATGCAGTAACATGAGTGCATTCATGAACAAGGAGCCAGTCCAAACAGCAGCCAGTTTCCACGTCATGCTTGGGTTCAGCTTCTTTTGACACAGATTAAATCGCTGCTGAAATCAACTGTTCACCACACTGACTGAGGGCTATGCTGCAGCTTCAACTACCAGACTTTATAAACTGAAGTCTGAGGCAAATGTTAAATTACCACAGTGATTTATTGCTGGAAATCCAGTTCTGATTATTCACCACTGCAAACATATTTACACAAGTAGATATTGCACAGCAGTGAAATTGTCCCCCACCTCAGAAATTACTCCGCCCTTGCTTAGAAAGAAATCAACAAAGCCATATCTCCATATCTCTCTTACGAAGATGCATATTATTATTTCCAGATGGTGAGAACATAGCAAATATACCTATGAGACACATTTCTTACTATATTTGCTCTTGAACATCTCATCAGAAAATATTTCTTTCAGGTTTTGCAGTCTGCCTTCAACCATTGCCTTGGCTTCTCTGTAACCACTGGTCCACATGCAGACAAGAAGTAGGACAGACATTTCACCATGGCCTGCAGCCCCAGCAGACCTTATCAGGACATGGGCCACCTCCTCTTCCTCATTTTTAGGCTTCCTCATCTTCTTCCACTAGCAATTTAGTAAATGGAACAGTCATGTCATAAAAAAACCCTTTTTTGCATTTGTCATATCTTCTTCTTACTAGAGTTTCCTGTTATCATCTTGTACCACCATAACCAGAAAGGTCCCTTGGCTAAAAAGAAATTACTCGTCTTTCCCTACAAATCTCCTTGATCTTGAGATCACTGAATTTACCCCGAAATCCAATTCTTTCCTGACCCTGACCACAGTGTCTATCCTTGTAGCACACAGTCTCTCTGCATTTAACTTATATTCAACACGCTCCCCTTGAGTATGCTATATAGAAGCTTCTTCTATTCAGTGTTAGACCACGTTGGGTATATTTTTCTTCTAGTACTGCAACTACACGATCAAATTTTTGTGCTCCAGGGTTAATCTGGGTCAGAAGGTCCCAAGAATGCACATCTGACACTCCTAATCTAATTCTGGAAACATGAGATTTCCAGACAGCAAATCTTTTTCTGGGAGCAGAAAAGAATGTCAGACCCATGGGGACACTAAAATGGCTTTCAACTGTTTTTCACTTATACTACATTTAATCTGAGGACCTCAAAGCACATTACACTTCAGACTTTTCTACACACCTGTGACATAGCATATGTATTATTCTACCTTACAGAGAAGGGAAAATATGAGTACCTACCTCCTCAGGTTCATTCAAGGACAGAAGTATACATGGACTATCTAGAAAGGATCCAGGAAAATAACTCAGGAGACCTCATTCTCTGTGATGACAGAGATTTAGATTAGACATTAAGAAGAAATTCTTGCCTGTGAGGGTGGTGAGACACTGGAACAGGTTGCCCAGAGAAGCTGTGGATGCCCCATCTCTGGAGGGTTTCAAGACCAGGCTGGATGGAGCTTTGAGCAACCTGGTCTGATGGGAGGTGTCTCTAGCCACAACAAGGGGGTTGGGAACTTGATGATCTTTAAGGTCCCTTCCAACTCTAACCATTCTATGATTCTGTGATGCAAAGATCAGTTAATTGGGACCTCAAAGTCCATTCTCTTCCTAAACTCAAAGAAGTGAGCAGAGCTTTTCCACCTCCACAATTTACATTTTTAACCAATCATAGCCAGCTTCCACCCTCATCATACTTGCCATTGCCTGACTGTTATCATCCATTTGCCTGCATGTCACCAGAGCAATTCTAAGAGTTTCAACAGTGTCTCCGCATCACCAAAGACACTTCCCTCCAGTGCTGAGTCTTAATCATGACGGAAACCCACCTCCCAAGCCTCAGGCTCCCCCCTGGGCAACAGTGCAACACACAGAGCAGATTATAATATTTTATAAAACAGAATAAAATGGAAATTATGTCAACAACTGGGATTATATTGGGCAGAGGTTCATACAAATCTTTTCACCAAAGTCTCTTTTACTCAAGCAATGCTTCAAGTACTGTTGTATCATGATGGTAACTTGGTAGACTTGATAAAATGATAGTATTGTCTCACTTTATCATTATTAATTTTTCCCATCAAGAGAGAAAAGTAGGCTTGTAGAAATTAGCCAAGGCAAGCTAAACAGACTGAATAGGCACAAACCACACCAAGAACGCGCCAAGACGATCCTTTGGCACAGGGCTGGGGCAGCTCTGCAGGACAGTCTAGCAGAGCCATGTGGAGAGTGTCTGTTAAAGGTTCCTGACTTAGATAGGGCAAATTTGACACACATTCAAGAAAGCAATGAGTCATGAACATAAACTGGTCTTGGTGCCTCACTCAGGCAGCAAAAGAAAGTCAAAAGAGAAAGGTATTGCATTTCCCATACTGAGGTCTGCCAAGATTCAGTGAGGGCAGCCTGAAAAACTTCCACAATAAAGATCTGCCATGGTGGGGAAGAGTGAGAACACCCTGTAATACAAGCATCAGCTACATGTTCTGTTCATTTTTTGTTGTTGTTGTTGTTTTTAAAAGAAGGAACTAAAACGGCCGTCCCAATCCACACGCTGTAGGAGACAAAGCATATTGATGGTTCGGTTACTAAACACACTGTGAATTTTCACAGTGGATCAGCAGAAAGTTATGAAGCACAGGTGTTCCTGTAATTGTGATACATTGGGAAAATTCATACTGTGAAATGAGCCTCAGCTTCACACTTCCACCTGTGTGATGTGGAAATGTAGTGTGGGTACACAGGGCTATAATAGGCGATATGTAGGAATGATTACTGGCTGGTTCAGGACCTGCTAGGGTTTATTTCTCTTAATTCATCTGAGTGTATAATTTCTGCATTTATATTTACTGCCATCATAAAGTGGGAAATACATGTTATACATGCTGGTAAAAATAATGATAACATGAAAAACAAAGTTAATACACTGAATGGAAAAAAAAAAATCTTGAAAGCTTGTATGCCAAAGGAAATCCAGAGAGCCTGCAGGAAATAGAAGGTATTTCAACAAGAGAAGGGAAGCAGCTTTTTTTTTTTCCTTCATGTTTCATTTCTACTCCAGAGTTTCTTGTTTGCAATTTTTATGGGGAGTGAGAGAGAAGATGATCCTAGAATGGGAAATGTGGGAAATGCTAAAATGCAGAAAGATGAGGCCTGGAAGCAGGTGGAAGGAAAGATCTACTTGGATTACCTGAAACTGAACATGAGAAACAGAGAACAATGGCATATAATAGATTTATTTTCCTTTAACAGGTGTTTGTTAGAATGAGAATTGGAGAGGCAGAATTTCTTTATTTTGTTCCAGACCTGTCAGAGCCTCTCGAGTGAGTGTTTCAGGATTATAAATACCAAAGAAAGAACTGAAGATCAAACGAAAAGGAAGATTATTAAATATATTTTCCTGCATGCCTTGGAGGTGCCAGCTCTGGTGTTTGACAAGGAACACAATTTCTGACTACTCCTGAGAAAGCCTTTCAAGCTGTCCTGGAGACAGCAGACTGCTCTTTGCTAAGGTTAGCTGACATGACAGAATATCTCTAAAATAACTAATTTTCAGAAATAGTCTCCTTTTAAAAACCATAATCATTATCTTGAAGTGACGCCTTTAAGAAAGCAAAGACTAGAATGCAACAACTCTGGTTTTGTGTCCTCACAGCACCTTGCCCTGGGCAACAGCTTGATGCTCCATAGCTGAAATTTCAAAGTGGCCTTCAAAAGTAGCCCCAACTGATAAGAACTGTCAAAGGGACAACTTATTCATCATGGGGATGTCAAAGCAGATAAATGTTGCAAGGACTACAGGCATAGCCTCTTTCCTAATCCCACATAACAATACCTCTTTTCCAGGGAACTCAGTAGCACTGGAAAAAGGAGGGAAAAATGCTGGAAACTGTTTTGGCAAGATAGATTTTCTGAACAGATATGACAAATACAACCACTTCAATGTGTGGCACGTGACCACCATTTAATATCTCATTTACCAGGATTAAATGAATCTAGGCCTAATGTTTCAGTCACAAGATTTTTCCATCAGATATTACCATTTTCCTATGACTCTGTCCACTGAATTTCTCATGATTCTCCTTTCTTGGATCTTTCCCCACATCTAACCCCTTCCTGAGACTGTCCTTTGTTCTTTCTTCTCTCTCACTTTTTAGCAACCCCCCCGCCCTGTCTCTTCCAAGTCCTTTTTGCAGATTTCTCCCCTCTCTTTGTCTCCTCTGATGTTTATATGCTTTGTCCCTCTGATAGCTCTGGAAATTTTAACTCCCTCAGCTTAATTGCCTTTGCCAATATGCATACTCTGTATGATCTCCTCTACTTCTTCAACCCCAGTAGGTCAACCCAACAACATCTCACTTCCTAAATACTCTTATTGTCCAGCCGTGTCAGATCACTCTTCTTCTGGAGGGGTTTGGCCTCATTGGTCTCTCCTAACCCTAAATAAAGCCATCGCTGGCAGTGATGTATTCAGTAAAATTTGGGTTATTCCACTGCTCCAACAGTCCTCTCTGTCCTAAATGGGATTAGCCACCACATCTGTTCTTCCCATCAGCTGTCTCTCCAAGGTAAATTGTGTTTTGTTTTTTTTTTTTTTAATATGGGTATTAAAAACCCAACACCAAACCCAGGCATCTCTAGGTCCTCACATTTACATAATATGGCAGGACTGGTGGTGTTATGAGATTTGTCTATTCTCTTCTCATTTCAGGTCTTCTCTCAGTTTTTCTCCCAGTCACAAACAAAGCAAACTGAGAAGGCTCATGTAGGCTACAACAAAGTTGATATTTGTAAAAGCAGAGAGAAGGTGGACAGGGGAAAACAAAAAACAAAAAAAGAAAGGTCCTCACTCTTCCCTGCTTTCCTCTCTTGGCAAATGGTGTAGTTCTACAATATGGGAGTGACAAGGCTTGTTTGTGGCCTTGCTCACCCCTGGCCTCAACAAAAGTTGAGCCAAGCTTAATCTTTTATTCTGCATAATAAGGAACTAAATAGACCTGTAAATGGGTTTACATAGCCAGGTTTTGGTATCGGAGGGCTACAGGGGTGATCTCTGTGAGAAGCTGCTAGAAGCTTCCCCCATGCCCAATAGAGCCAATGCCAACCAGCTCCAAGACAGACCCACAACTGGCCAAGGCTGAGCCCATCAGTGATGGAAGTAATGCCTTTGGGATAATATAGTTAAGAAGGGGGAAACAAACTGCGCAATTACAGCCAGAGTGAAAATGTGGGAGAGCAACAACTCTGTAGGCATCAAGGTCAGTGAAGAAGGGGAGAAGGTGCTTCAGGAGCCAGAGCCAAAGTTTCCCTGCAGCCCATGGTGAAGACCATGGTAAGGTAGGCTGTCCCCCAGCAGCTCCTCAAGGTCGATGGTGGAGCAGAGGGTGCCCAAAGGAGGGACTCACATTGGAGCAGTCTGTTCCTGAAGGACTGCACCCCATGGAAGGGACCCAACCAACTGCTGGAGCAGTTAGTGAATAGCTGCAGCCCGCAGGAAGGACCCATGTTGGGAAAGCACATGGAGAACTGTCTCCTGTGGCAGGGACCTCATGCTGGAGCAGGGACAGAGCCTGAGGAGTCCTCCTCCTGAGGAGAAAGGAGTGGCAGAGACAATGTGTGATGAACCAACCACAATCCCCATTCCTGCTCCCCCTACACCATTTAGGGGGCAAGAGGTAGAGAATTCAGAAGTGAAGTTAAGCTTGAGAAGAAGGGAAAGATGGGGAGAAGGTGTTAAAAGATATGGGTTTATTTCTCATTATCTGATTTTACTGGCAATAAATTAAACTAGTTTCCCCAAAGGGAATTTGTTTTGCCCAAGATGGTAACTGCTGAGTGACCTCCCTGTCCATATCTCCACCCAGGAGCCTTTCATTTTATTCTCTCTCCCTTGTTCAGCTGGGGAGGGGATGACAGAGCAGCTTTGGTGGGCACCTGGTATCCAGCCAGAGTCAACCCACCACAAGACCTTAACATTATCTTTTTATTGACTGGCAGATTATCCCCACAGGAAGTGGTCAGAGTGGCTGGAATCCGTGTTATTTACCAGCTTAAAGTCAAAAGCTCTTCAGATGGAGAAATGCTGAGAAGTTAAGACATTACCAGTTTTTGAAGTACTCATATTTATTGATCTATTCAGTGTTTGAAACTATTTTACGCTTTAAACTTCTTCCCTCCTATAGAAAATGAATTCATATATGACTTTAAAAAAATCATTACTTGCTAGCTTTTAATAAATCTGCTCTGTGCATTTTCACTTCAAGCCTAAAATTCATCACTATTGGCCAGTGTTGCAAGTCTCTATTTTCTTTCTGCTGTCCCGTGGGATGCTGTGAGCCACCATTCTCAGTGGCCTTCCATTGCAAACCCCTTCTCTGTCCCACAGCCACAGATCTACCTCGTTACCACAGCTTCTTATCACTCATGTACAAGTCGGGTCCTCTCACTTTTGTTCCATGCCTTGGTTCACTTTTCTCCTCTTCTAGTCCTTACAGTCCACAGGATATTATTTGCTCCCACTTTCACTACATTTTTTTATGTTCAGACTTCCTTGTCAAACTTGATTTCAGTCTTATGTCCTGTATTTCTTTACCTGATTTCTGTCCTATTCTTTCGCAACTGGAACAGCTTTCTTGCCTGAAAGTACTATCCCTTCCATCACATTCCAAATAATGGAAAAGGGGTGTATGGAGGACATATCCATGGGGATCAACTTCATATTTCTACACATTTCTATGAGTTAAAGAAAAGTTGTAGCTCTACCAACTTCAGTCCTACTGAGAGAAAAAAAAAAAAAAAAAAGAGAAAATTAAAATGTATAGTGGTGTGGTAACCATGAGAAACTTTCAGTCACCAGATAAGGTGAAATCCACATTAAAACTGAGACTGTTGGCCAATTGTCACCAGCCTCGGGCAGCCCTGGGACCTTACAGCCTTGGAACAGCTCTGCTAGCCTCAATTATATAGAGGCTATCATGGAAATTCTTTTTGTGCTTGGCCCCAAACAGCGTAGCAATGTAGGTCTCCACAATTCAATGGCCTTTTGGTGCTACTTGGACTTTTGCCTCCTCCCCTCATGCTCCATCTCCTGTTACTTATCCAGATACCATGGTGACATGCTTCCTGCCACAATGAGGAGAGTGAGTGGTGTCCCCGTGCCACTGGGATAACAGCCTTTGACAACAGATGGTATTTTTTTTTCATTACACCCTTGGCACCATGGTTTACTGACCAGATTGGTAAAATCACACACAGTGTTTTGGAGCTTTCTTGGGTCTCCCATTCTCTAATCATGGCCTGCTCCCATGGCAATCAGGAGGTGACATGGTGAAGGGTTTAGCATAACGATGGTCTACTTCTCCCAAAGCCAAGGTGGTTTGGGTTCATCCAGCATAACATGTATGCTTCTAGAGATTTAGAATCTTGTTTGAAAATGTATGGAAAATTAAAAGAAAGCTACAATATAGTATTTTTGATCCAGACACCCCTTTACTTTTTCAAAACACAACTTCTTGTAAAAATATTATGAGTGCAGAACCTTCTTTATGTTAAGAAGCTGTTGCAAACCCAGGTAAAATAATTTATGGAGAATTATTTTCAAATCTTACTTTTCCCAATATTATCCTGCTACTTCACAGAGACATACATATCCCTTGTACATTGTACAGGCCTTCAGAATCTGACGCTGTTCTCGGAAAAATAAATGGTACAGGAAATGAACATAAGCATTTTTAATGTAATATATGTTTGCCATTGCCCAACAGTAAAAAAAAAAAATAGGTAAAAAGCTAAAGTTAATAACAATGTCCAGAGACTCTAATACAGAGTTATCATCAAAAGGAGCTAATTCTAGTGATTTTGCTGAAGCAATTCTAGGATTCTACTCTAGGTTAGGAAAAATAGAATGAAGGAGTAAAAGGAATATATTTCTATATGGGGTTTGAGGATAGCATAACCACATTTTTTGCTTTCAGTTGTTATTCGAGAATCTTAGCAGAGCTCTTAATCGTAGCATTCAAGTGCCTTTGTTACTCCATTGTGTGTTAAATAATGTCATTACAATTGTTATGCTTACCCACCAAGTTTTGCCAAAATCCCCCACTCACTGCTTCTTCATTAAATAACAACAAACCGTGAGGGTTAGTTCTGCATCAGCACTTCAATTTCCTCATGAAAAATTGGCCTTCTTTTTTCTTGGCTTGTGAGCACCCCGACCAATATCACTCATGCCTTGTTATACAACAAAAGGAAATAACGGCGCCTGCAACAGCAATCTGGCTTCACCTACCCTTGCTCGATGCCATTTTGACTTCTGCAGCCCAGGCAGCACTCTTTGCTTCCCTCTTGCCTTCACAGAGACAAGATGAGGTCTCAGTCTCCCAAATCTACTGGAAAGGGGACATTAGCCAAACACATTGGCTGAGTGGGTGTGGAAAAGTGTAGGTGTTTGCAAAGAGACATGGAAGTAATCATTGCACCCCTTTTGCATCCAATTTTTCTTGGGGAAAGTAGAGGTGACAGAGGGATAAATAACTAGCACTGAAAGTGCATCATTTGTGTCTTGCTGCTTCCCAAAGCAAGGATCTAGTCACACAACAAGGCAAATATATTTGGACCTGTCACCTACACGTCTTGGTAACTTCAACAGGACCTGGGTGCATGCATTCACCTCCACATGCCATCAGTTTTGGGGTACAGATCTCTTGGTATGCTAGTAGGAAACAGGTAAGTTACTGAAATGTGGGCTACAAGAAATTAACATGTTTGTAGTTCAGGAATTAAAGACGTGCTTTATTTAAAGCAAATAGTCACTTGACTATAGAGTGCTCACCAAAAAAAGAAGTCCTAACCTCACGTGAAATTTTCTACCATTAGACAAGCAATAACCATCCAAAGCAGTAGCTCCATTGACTTCAGGGCCATCATTCACACACCTTCATTAGAATAAACATGAATACTTTACTAACTCTGGACCAAACCCAAAGCCTGTATCTCAGTTTTACTGTGAGGCACCACTCTGACCCTGAGAGGTGTGAATGCCACGTACACCTTTAAAGTTGGAACTCATGAGACCCGGAGCGATAGCTGAGAAGTGCCAAAAGCCCTCACCCCCTTATTGAGCAAATCAGTCCACCAGATCAAGCTCAAACAACGGGAACCTGCACCAAAGATCTCAACAGAACCTGTCACCAGCTTCAGGAGAAGGCAGGATTGAGGCAAAAGCCAATTTTTTTTTTATTTTTTTTTTTTGCTGTTATCTAGCAAAATTTCAGAGGGAGTTTTTTGACTAAATTCCCGAAGTGGAAGTTTGTGACAAACACCTTTCACACGTTCCTTTTTCTGGAAGACGGGAGGGAAGGTGGCTCACATGCTAATCTTCTCCTACTGCTGGAACGATAGATCAGATGGCGGTTTGGTAATTTTTAGCACAGCTCTTGTTTAGCTCAACACAGACACAGAAAATGAAGCATTCATTTGCTGACTAGAAAATCACAGTTGAGGTCGATTGATGAAGCAGTGCAAAGAAGCCTGTTCTGTCCCCAGCTTGTGGGTAAACAATACCAACCATCACCCTTCACTAGTTATATATTCAACTCTTGAATATTTAAAAATCCAGCTTAGCTACTATATGGCTTACCAGTGATTTGTAGGGAAAGTGTCAGATTATTTTACATTTAGTAACACTCCAAGCAGCCAAGCTGCCCTATGTGTCTAACACAGAATAAAATCATTACAGGGGGATGAAAAAAATGAAATAAATAAAAAATATTACAAGCAAAAAAAAAAAAAGAAAGAACCCCAAGCAATACCAAAAAGGCCGTTAAATGATAAACCACGGAAGTGTATTTTCCATTACTCTGTAAAACCTTAGGAGGCCATGAGTTAACTGAAGCAAGCAGCACACACACAAAAAGAAAAAACCCAACCAAAAAAACCCCAAAATTAAGCAAGGAAGGTACCATAGCTACTTTCTTGAAAACAAAACCAATCTTTTCATTCCTGCCATTTGTTAGAATTCTTCCTCCAGGCAAGCTGGACAGCTGCACTAGTAGGTTTTTTAGTCATGGGTTGTAAGCCCCACCTGGCTAGATTTGTTTAGCAGACAGCTGGCAGAATGAAATAAAAAGAACAGGGACATACAAACTGCTTCCAAAACAAAAAAGCCGAAAGAATACTTTTTGGATGCTCTAGCTTTCGCTGAGTTTATTGGGTGCATGTTTGGGAGAGATTCTTCCCTTAATTTTTACCGCCCTCCAACTCTCTGCACCCCCAAAAGTGCTATAAAAAGCCGAAGTGAGACTGCAGGCTGTGTTAAGCAGATCAAAAAGGAAGAGAAAAGCCCCGTCTCAGCCTATTTATTTTGTACATGTGCACACATATACGAATGTATATCCACACACACACGCTCTCCCTCAATTATGGTTTACAGTTCCCCAAGACTGACATTGGTTTTAAATTAACTTCTTTTCTTATTCCTTGCTTTTTTCCTTTTTTCTTTTTTTTTTTTTTTTTTGTTGGCAACTTTCTTCCTCTATTTTCTAAAGCCAATAAGATAGATTTTCTTCATCTGGAATGTTCTTTCTAGCTTAAAGATAAGAAGGAGTTTAAAATTGTGGGAATGGCATCCCTCCTGCATCTGTTTCTCTCACAAACCTATCAAATATCTAATTTTTGGCATTACTGCTGGCTCCAACAGGGGATGACATAAACCAGCTTTGTGGTTACATGTTTCACTTTTAATCTCATGAAAATGAAAATCAGTGCTGAAATGTCCCTTTACATGTGACAATGTGGGACTCTTTTCCAAAAACCAAAGGAAAGGGGCGTTACCCTGGTTAAGCTTAATATACAGCATATGTATAAATTTGCTTTTAGTTTGGATTTAGCTTGATCCTAGCAGAGGTATTTTGGGATTCTATTTTTCTTTTTACTATTATTATTTTGGTTTACTGCAGAGATTTTAAACACTTTTGAAAGTGTCACAGAGGAAGATGCGCGATAAACGCAAGATAGTAAGCAGCAGATGAGCAGGCTGTTATGTGACAACAAATCTTCTGCAAGTAATATCATTTTCCACACAGCTACACGGTCACATTCCCCTAACATGTTTCTGTAGTTAGTGTGAAGGGAATCTGGTTTTTGCATGAGTTCTTTATTAAGAGCTAATGTAGTAATACTGGATGTAGGACTACAACCCAAGATGACTTGGATACTGCCTTGATTGGAGAAACTTTATGAAAACAAACTCCAAATGTTTCAAAATAAAAAGCTGCCTTGACCCTATTTGAAAGGGAGCACGTGAGGAAAAGAATATTTAAGCTTATGGTATGACCAGCACCTATGAAACCCAGATGATCTGAGGTTAAAAGAAGCCCAAGCTAGTCTGAAATGCAAACCTACTTTTATGTTCCGTGGAAACGTAACGAGTATTAGCTACAGGAAGGCCCTGAAACCAATCTAAGCCATTACATAGCACAGCCCTGGCCCTCCCCAAGCAGAGGCTGTTCTTGGCTGCCCTCCATCTCTGCCTATACATCTCCACTGAGCGTAGACTCCGCGGAGCCTGGTGTGATACGTGCGTTTGGGAGCCCTCGCTTTACCAAAAACATCGCTAGCGATATCATATGCTTCGAACGGGAGGAGAGGGCCCACAGGGCTTAATCCCCCAGGCTCAGGGAAACCCAACGCCCTCCCCAGGGATAGAAAGTGGGGCCTGTCCACACTTCCATCGCATGTGAAATCCATCTCTCAGCCAGTGGACCAGCAGGAAAATGGCATTTGGAGCAGATAATATTGGCCACTCATGATGTTTCTGTGGCCATCCTGTCCAATTTAGTATTTGCAACATCTTCCTGCTCCACTTAATGTTTTTTGGTTTTTTTTAAATAAATGCCCAACTATTTGGTTAGAAAATACATAACTATGCATCTTTTGAGGTCCTTGTGTTGATTTGTTAAAGGCTAAACTTATGAAATCGTCTGTGTTGCCCCACACACCCCTCCCAGGCTCCGGCTGAAAGAAGAAGTCAGACTAATTTTGTGTATGTCACATTTCTTGGGTTAACTCTCTGTAAGAGCTCACCCTGCCCTAGATGAACCTGCAACTCAGCCAACTTCTTTACTAGAGAAAATTGATTCTTGTTTACTCCTTTCAATAAAGAGAATCACAATGAATTTTAATAAGCTCACCCCCCACTGCTAGAAAATCTCCTTCCTTTGGCTGCATGAGCTTTGAAATACGTAAATCAGAAATAAGCCTGGATTTAAAGAAAAAGACAATGAAGAAGAAATTTCCCCAAGTTTAAAGCTCATCCTTAACACTCAGCCAAACATCCATGTTTCTTCCTGTGTACGTCACCCCAACAAACACTTTCTATGTTATGAGAGGCCTGCCTGTAAGCTAATCTCTGCTTTTTAGCTGGACGACTAATGATGGCGAAACAACCAGAAGTACTTCATGATTGTGTTGGGAGATAAACACAACTCGTTTCAACTCTGTTGAATGGACACATTTTGTTCCTGAGAGAAATATTTTTAAAAAATAAATAATAAAAGCAACAAACAACAAAACCCAGAAATGCTGAGGGAAAAGGGACATTGACTTTTAAAAATATTTCCTCGTATTACCATTCACATGGTACAAACAAAGAGGCAGAGTGCATACTTATTGGCCCCAGTCTGTAATTTGGATGACAAGGGAGATCCTTTTGCCTAGGCAGTGCAAAACTAATTTCACCGCACTGGCACATAATGCAATGTGATTGCTCCCTCAGTTTTATATTACAAGGTCACTGGAGCAAAAATTTTTGTGGTTTGTACAGTACCAAGCACTCCAAGAAAACTTATTATATAATGATGTTACATAGAGTATAAATAAACCCATACCTACCATAGAATACAGAGGAAAATACTTTGTCTGACGTAGCAACTCTGCAAGAATGTAAAGGACAGTTTGAAGAAAAACGGGTTTTGATAAAGAAATTTTACTCATTTCTTATAATACAAAATTTACTTTACTTTCCTGAGAACTCACAAACATTTGGAAACTTTAAACTGAAGCATTTCCATACACGGATTATTTTATTTCTTTCTGGGCATCAAAGAACTGAATCCAGAATTCAACTTTTAGCAATTCTGACAAAGAGAACGTTACAATCTGGCTAAACCATGCAATATTGCAACCCTATTAATGCTAAACTGTTGATCACTTCAATAAGCCAAAGGCATTGCTTTTCCTTGGCTCTTCCAATGGACAGCATCACCCAGACCTCTGAGGAGATGCTCCATTCAGTCTTGCTCAATGTAGAACTGGTTCAAAATTTTTAAAATAAAACATTTGAAATATCAAAGCTGATTCTACTGCAGTTCAGAATAGATCTACTCAATATGATACAAAATAAGTTTTTTATAATCAAAACACTTTCAAAACTATTCTAGAAATTCTGTCAACATGTTTATTTACCAAAACACAAGCCTATAAAAATGATGGGTGTTCCCATAACGGCCTCAATAATAAAAGCTTGCGTTTTCCTTTTTAAAAAGCTATGCAACAACAACAAACACTTTTTTTCAATTCCATTTTTTCCATTCCAAGCAGAGAGCAATAACAACTGGGCTCACTTCCTTCCGCACCTGTATTCTCTGAGAAGCCAGTAAAACACGTACTGGTTCAGCTTCATGGATGAGTTTTAGTGTAATCTCAGCCTCAACTGATGCAACTTTGGAAGCAAAGTATTTTGATTTTTATTTTACTTAGATCTCATACGTTTAATACCAGCACGGTTACATCCCCCAATGCTTTATGGGGCATACGCAGCAGCAGGCAGCTAGTATCTTTATGCAGTACGAACGCATATGAATGCATTGTACCAGACTTTAGGTTTGTAGATGAAATAACTCATTCATCATTACAGAAGTCCTTGTAAACTTCCTTTTGCTTCTCTTTGTCAAGTTTTGCTTTACCCTAGGTGACCCCAGAAAAAAATACACTTTGAAATACCTATTATTGTTTAGATACTTAAACTGTTTGGCAAAGGTAATACAAAATGGTGTCCTTCATCCTCATTAGGATGAGTGACAATAATTCATGTAAAACCAATACATACACGGCTTGAGAAGTAAACGATCCAAAATGAATTCTATGAAAAGGCAATAAATTATGGCAATCTTGATTTGGAAATGCAAAGGCTGCCCTTTAGTGACTGCAGCTAAACTGCCTGGGATCAAGGTAGGCACATACTTGTTGGACTGTGTCCTCCATCAGCTCCATCCTGCAATTAGATCCAAATCACATTTCACATGATGCAGTCCTTTGGTGGGTACCACAACCAGGAGACCCAGGTCAATTACTGGAATTTACTCTCCCAAGAAAGAACGTGTGAGAGGATGCTGGACTTTGTGTACAGGCACACCTGTGTCACCAACCCACGCAGTATAGCTGGGTAGTTACAGAAATTCCCTTCCCGCAGCAAAACACGAAAGCAGCACTTCCCAGCAGACCCGGCCGCAAGCGTTGTGCTGGCGTCCGTTTGAAGGCAGCACCCATATCAACGTTGTAATGAGAGTCAAATCCCATGTAATTTACACATTAAAAGGAGAGAGCAATGCATGAAAAAATCAGTTTGGCTAATGAAAAAATCAGTTTGTCTAATGAAATTAAAGTCCCTAATCAAATATTGGCAGGAAAGATATTTAGAAACTCTCCTAATGTCATCCAGCTAATTCTCCCCTATTCCAACTAGAAGGGAAAGCAGTTGACTTTTATTCCCCACTGAACTTCCCGCCCTCCAATCATCAGAAAGACCCTGTACTGAAGAGTATAATTAAGTCAGATTAGGGCAGATTTAGCTGTCAGCTATACCAGTACAGCACAGGTAATTCCTTTTACTTCAGAGGTTGCGTTACAGCCCAGGAACCATAGCCCAGTGCTCCAGGTAGGTAAGGTACCTTCTGAAGAGGTTTTCCCAGTACAGATGACTCTTTGAAAATATTTTTTCCTCATAGCAAAACAAATACTGAAGCACACACTGTCAAAGTACAGGGGAACTTGTACTCCTGAGTCACTGCCACTATGAGGTTAACTTGCATTTTCAGCTTCCAACTTTTTTAGTCTAGAAGATTTTCAAGGAACTAGTCAGTTAAAGCATTAGTCCATAAGAAGAAAAAAAAGGGGGCAAAAAACTTTGAATTAATATGTCCTGTAAAGTATTTTCTCATCACCCACCAGTCTCTGCTATTACTCTCCTTAGGTTCCTCTCATCTACTTCTGGTTTTGTCCTTCGCATTCCATTTTCTCCTATTCTCCTTGATAGCATCATCACGGTGCTTCTCCAGTAGGTTCACAGACATAAGTCTCCATCCCCAACCTTTTGTTGCACCCTAAATCTGGGGACACCATTTGCTTGTCACATTACCCCTTACACTGTGATCCTACGCTTCATCTCTTGTCTCCCACCTCTCTCCTTTCTCCTTTCCACATTGGCCAGGTTTGAGGAGGAAAGCTCTGTGAAACCAGGCAAGAAGCTCTGGTGACAAACCTCATCCAGAACCCCAGCAACGTGACCAAAGAAAACAACCCAAGAAAAGAAAAAGTTGAATGCTTTACCAATGTCTTCATCTGTGTACAACCCATTCCCTAAAGAAGAAATTTCTTCCAATCTATAACACACACCTATCTACACAATACTCACCGTTACTTTTGTTTTCCTCAGGACTTTTGAAATCTCTCTAGCACAACAGAGTTCCAGGGCTGGTGTAGTTTTGTTTTATTAATGGGATCCAATCTAAGGCTTTCTTGGATAATTGGTTCTTCTCCAAAGGATGACAACCAAAGCATACAAAAAACTAGTCCAATGAGAATACAGGGCAATATTGTCCACTAATATGAGGAAATCCATGAAGTTTTTTGTTCAGCACGCAGAACATTCCAACAAGAACTGAGAGAGGAAGAGGTCAAACAAAAGAATAAAGAAAGGATTACCACTGACCATCATCGCTAGCAGCATCTTGCTGGGCAATGCTTTGTTAGCAGGCTGCAGTTTTGATGATGGCCCTTTATTGGTTTTTTTTTTTTTTGTGGTAATGCTTTATTTTAAGTATCTTATCATTATTAATTCATTTAGTATTGATTGCAGTGGCTTTGATAATAAAGAATTAATTTGGCATGCCATGAATGTCATATGCATTCATATAAAAAATTTTGCTTTAATTGAAAATTAATATGGGAAAATTGTATTGTTTTTCTTATATCACTATCTTAATACATCTCATTTTTTCCAATAGTTTGGAAGAGCAATCTTAGCACCTTTACTAGAGCTTCTTTGTTTTAGCACAAAGAGTAACTAGTCACTCAAAGACTAACTAGAAACCTGATACGTTTTCTACTTTTTATTTCTTCAAGCCTTTAGTATTAGGGGTTATAAAAAAAAAATTAAAAAAAAAAAACAAAAAAAAAACAAAACTAACAAACGTTCCAGAGTGCCTAGTGGCTCCAGACCTCATGCATTTACCACACTAATAAGACTAAGCAGGTTTTTCTATCTGTTTGACAGCACTGGAACAAGCAAAGGTAATTTAGAGCTTGCATTTCCTCCTAGCCCAACAGAAAGCCTCATGTCTTGAGTGAGAGCTGGCAAACGCAGAAGGGATTACCTGTGACTTCAAACCCTCTGTAGATATGTCAAAATACACTCCGAGCAAATTGAGCCTTGACTAAAAGCAGGTATGTGCTGTGGTTGCTCTGTCTCATTGCATCTGTTACGGGCAACGTGTCAGCCACGTCTCCATCCGGCTGCTCCTGACTGTGATGCAACATGACACAGTTTGATAACAAAAGGATGTAATACACCATAATGACTCCAGGCAGGCAATTGCAACACAAACGGGTTGCACTGCCATGTAGTAGCAGGTGACATACCTCTTCAATCAGTCATGGACTAATCGCTAAAGCCTCCACTTTAGATTCACTTTGGAAAAAATCCTAGTCTTGATGACTATTTTCATCCGAACGTTTCAATATCACTTCCTGCTGCACTCACCCTGGCTTCCCTTCACCCTTGCTGAATTTCCAGGTAGCAGCTGAAGCTATACCAAAAAAATCACCCCCACACACAAACTCAATAAATGCCTGGTATCTGAGCTATGCACAAACTGATCCTCTTTGCTGGGGAATATGTACACATTCACCCTTAAAAATTAACAAAGAGAATGCTGTGAAGGGAAGAGGCAATTCTTTATTTGTGCTATGGGAAGCAATAATGGAGATTTACAGTTCTTCAATACAGCAAAGGATTTCCCAGAATGCTGACTAACTGAACCACTCCATACTTTATTGATGTACCAACGCACTGAAAACACAGGTTTATTAATAAATAGCTTGACTGAAGTGCAAGATGTAGAGGGAGCCTGAAGAAGGACACTGTCTCTATGAAAAACCCGGAAGTGTGGAAAGAAAGAAAGAAAAAGAGAAAACCCACACTTACTGTATGGGACTGAAGAAATGTGATCGGGAGATTAACTTTGGGAATGAGGAGAGAAATTCAAGTGCCTGGGGAAAACACTGAAAAGCACAGGGAGATCTATGGGAGGTCTGGGCCTGCAAAACGTTTCCCCTCCTGTTCCTGATTTGCGCAGCTTTAACCATCCTGCCATTTAATTAATTTCTTTTGTAAAGAATGTCACACATGTAAAATTCTACTTCTAGGAAAAAAAAAAAAAAAAGTCAAACCACGAAACAACAAAGCAAAATAACAACCCAAACCCTGGCACAAATGTGTCAGATGTCAGAGGCAGGTTGCCTGGTAAGCAGCGCAATGGAAAGCAAGCTCTGGGCCACTGGTAGAGGATGAGCCTCACTTGTACCATGTCCCTAGAGCATCCTCCCCTGTACGGAAACCAGCAGATCTGTGGATAAAACCACCCTCCTGCCCAGCCCACTACCATTTCGTCAATGGACTTTCATTTGCTGGTGTCTCAGCTGCTGGTAGCCGGCTGCCGTTGCTCAGCGGGACTCTGAGCAAAGCAAGAGGAATAGCAGGGGAAAACATCCCTCGCATCTTCCCTTTCAACTTCAGGCAGTGTGGGGAAGCGTATCAACGTGTAGCAGATGTGCTGAGACCAAAGCGATCTCTTCCTCATGATTACAGTTGGTTATACCTGGGGATGCGCAATTTAATTCAGGCACAAATGTGCAAAGGAGAGGGGTACTAAAGTAAAATAAGTGGTACTAAAGGCTTTGTTCCGTGCACAGTAATATGGTGTTTTATTTCACTAGACCTGGCTCACGCATAAAGAAAAGAGGCACAGTTTGATACATGCCTTCTCCAATGAGTACTGCTAAATAAGTGTGTTTGTTCTCAGTGTTGTTGTCATAAATATCATGAAATTTCTCATTTGAAGTTGGGAACTAATGATTCCTTCTCCTTAATGTGCTACAGTGACTCTGCACCCTATTGTTTTCTACCATTTGAGAATGCCCAAGGATGTCATTATAACTTCATATATCAATATTAAACCTTTGCAAAGAGTTGACTAAATGAGCAGTTATCTTTGTTTCTGAAAATAGTGTACCTTTCTTTTTTTTTTTAAACTTCATTTATCAGTAACTAGGTGTAGTCAATTGCTCTCCAGTATTGATCACAATATCTATAGCAGTCACAGAGTACCTTTGCTCAAGGTCATTGTAAGGTCGAGTTATGATCAATATGAATTGACTGTCTGCAAATAAATTTAAGTAGCTGACATAACTGAAAGGAGTACCTATTTAAGGTGGACCATGTGTCCCTGTGTTAGAAAGGCCCATGAACTATAAAAGCAGAGAAGAGGTACAAGTCACCTGAACGTGCATCACCAGTTCAGCAGTTTTTCCTGCAATTAGAGGTGCCTAACTATGGACCTAATCCTGAACACATTTACTCTTGGGAGTCAAAAAGCCCACAGTCTTCAATCTTAGCCTTTAATCAACTGGCTCACTTGGGAGCAGACTCATCGCTTCGAAAGCAAATAACTTACTTTTAAAATAATATATGCAGGGTCTCTACTGCTACGCTTTGTTTCTCCATAAGCTTTTCGTACTCAGTTGCCTGTAGAGAATCCAACGGTGGCCAAACTTTTCCAACATCGATACCCACACTTTGCTCTTCAACTTCTATTTAGACATCCATGTCTATGGCAGCCATATTAAAATACTTTCCATTGAAGCCAACAATCTAAAGTGTATTTATTTATTATCAGTAGGTATCTATCCTCCCTGTTGGAGTTTCAAAGAAGATCTACCTGAGGACTTTAGAGTCTCTGGGGGGAAAAAAAGAAAAAAAAAAACACACCACCAAAACCAAAACTGAGTGGAATAACTGTGTTAAACCACAATGGGCTCAGACAACATTTGCCAACAGAGAGGTGACGCAGGTGAGCCAGGGTCTGGCAGAAGACCTGTGATCAGGTCGCTGGCCACTGGATGTCACTGCTGCCTACCCAAAGGTAGCCTACAAAGCACTTATGTGACTGTAAAAATTGTGGCTGTAGGAAGCACTTTTGCTGGAAACATTCCACATAGTTAGGCAATTTCTAATTTCAGAAAAATAGGCTCATAAAGCTCAAGAAAGCAATACCCAACTTCAAGAGTAATTAGTTTCATTTGTTTGCTTCAGCTTTAGCTGAATGAGAAACACTAATAAAGAGTAAGTCTGGGGGTCGTGAGTAGTTCCAGAAAGTTGCAGCCATTGTGCTTTTATAAAGCATATCTTCCAACAGAGGTATTGCTTTCCAATCTCATTCTAAAGAACAAAACCAAACCCTCACCTTGGAAAATTCTCCTATCAGTCTGTACCTGCAGGAAGAGTATATTAGTTTAGATTGTCTGAAGGAGATACCACCACTGCTCCTCACTGTTGCCCACCATGAGCACCACTGAATCAAAAATTATCTGACCAATATCAAGGACAGATCTGGCCCACATCTGAAAAAAAAAATTAAAAAAAATGTGAAATTATTTTCTATATTTAGACCATAGAGTCTATATTATTATTGTTGCTATTAATTGAAGCCATTCATCTTGGTTCTTCATATTAGTGCAGAGGCTCTACGGGTGGGATTTATATGACCAAACGCAGATGTCTATCTTGCAGACATCTGAGCTAGGCTCTTCTCACATTCAGGCTAGGAAAAGAGATGCCATTAATGTGGGATTAACCTCATCCTAAAGCAGATATAAAAACAGGCCAGATGAAATGCATTTTAAAAGGATCTAATTCTCCCTGTTGGTTTAAAGGAAGCCCAGATTGACTGGCTCTGATCTAGACATCTAAAGCCAGGTGAACTCATTCTCATTCCCTCTGAGCTAAAAGAAATCTGTTAAGAAAATTAGGATGTTCCAGTTGTTCAGAGCAGGAGTACCAGAACAGCTCCTCTTAGGGTCAGAGCTCTGTCAGTTCATATCTCCAGAAGGATGCCTTAAGTCTTTCCATGAAACGCTCTAGGAAGAGGGAGCTCAGACCACAGGGATATCAATAGCATGAGGCTTCCCAAGACAGCTGAGCCCTTATAGTCTGCTTCTGCTAAAGGTCTTACTCTGTTAGCTCCATCACAGCTGCATGTTTTTAACCCTCCTTGCTGGGTTGCTTTTCTCAGAGTTGTGCACACTGAACCAGACCACCAAGGGGTTGGACAAGTACCAGACCTCATGCAGGAGAGAGCATGGGAATGCACAACCAAAGCAGGCAGGGCAGCAAGACCAAGTTTTCCTGGCAGTAATGAGCCATCGGATCAGATCAGCCATCTCACGAGACTACAATGATGTAGAGTAGCCACTATACTTGAGGGGAAAGACCACCCAAGCTAGGCAGTCTCTCTCCTCAGGATTCCCAATATGGCAATGTCAGCCCTACTTCATCATTCAAACCCCAATCCAAGACTTCAGACATACCATAAATTTGAGTCCCAGCTGCACTTCAGGCTTCACTGACACCTCAAGCTGGATGTTCTGGTTGGTGAAAATGATGCTGTGCTGGAAGTCACAAAAGACAACTCAAATTCCACCCTACCCAAGAAGAAACTGGTTGCTTTCCCATAGGACAATTCTCTGTGCACATTACCTATACGATACCTGTGCAGCCTCTCTTTCTGTTATGCACTTCCCTGTTGGACCCCAGGAGCTTTTTCAGCCTGTCCTGAGACATACAATGGGTTGATGTAAGTCTTATGAGGAAAGGCTGAGGAAGCTGGGGGTGACCAGCCTAGGGAAAAAGAAGCTGAGGGGAGACCTTAGCACTCTCTACAACTCCCAGAAAGGAAGTTGTAGAGAGGCAGGGGTCGGTATCTTCTCCCAAATCACAGGTGATAGGACGAGAGGATACAGCCTCAAGTTGTGCCAGGGGAGGTTCAGATTGGATATTAGGAAAAATTTCTACTCGGAAAGGGTTCTTAAGCAATGGAATGGGCTGCCCAGGGAAGGGGTTGAAGCATCATCCCTGGAGGTTGACATAGTGCTTAGTGACTTGGTTTAAGTGTCGGGTTTTTTTAATCAGTTAGGTTGATGGTTGAGCTGTATGATCTTAAAGGTGCCTTCCAACCTAGACAATTCTATAATTCTATGATGCTCAGCTGGTACCCAACTGCTCTATTTTGAGTACCGAGAAAACAGCATCAGCCACTTTTTGAAGCATCAAAGCAAGGCACATGCTCCAGTTTATATGCTGTAACCACAGAATTTACATGGACAATGTCCATACCTTCAGCCTGATCACTTTACAGGTAAAATGCAACAAAAGCATTTGTAAAAAGCTATAGAAAGGAAGTATTTGGGGAAAGACTTCTGTCTGGTCATGCTGGAAAGTGTTACCAACTAGACTTTCTGGGACAAGTCTTCTTTAACTGAGATATCTGAGGGCCTTCATAATAAAAAGATACATCATCCATCAGCTTATATATATAACCCAAATGATATCCTCACAAGTGTAGCAGACTTGGGGCCCAAACCATTCAAGAAACAATTACAAAATCAATAACACATGCTGCACTGATTACATTTGATTAGAGACAGCATGGGAAAAAAAAAAAAAAAAAAGCAATATTCACCCTCACCCCCATCCCTAAAATAATAATTCTTCATTGTGACTGTTCTGGTATGTTTCCTCCTTACACATGAAGGAAATCAGCCTGCTTTATTAGCAGCAATGAACACAAATCAAGACACTGAACACTAAATTTAGGGAAAGAGTGGAGTTGCAGCCCTATGAAACTAGGCCTTCTCCTTCATCATTAGGCCAAAAGCTCACATCCTTCAACAATTTGGATGTAGAGCCACATGTTATGGTTTGGGCCTATCCCTCAATCCCTCATCACTAACTTATCATTTTCTATTACATACACACACCAAAAAACCCTTAGGTTTTAAGTCATCTATTGATGATTAACCACTTTTGTGCATATTCGTACAAATGGCTTAACATAATGAATGTAACTGAACAGACTATGGCTTACTCCAAGGAAAAATTATAATGAAGCTACCAGTATGTTTGGGATTCGATAGGGCCTAGGCAGGCCAAGCTACTCTGGGCTGTTCTACTTGAGTGTTAAATACATACATATTTTAATACCTTGCGATGAAAACTTACAGCCTAGAAGGCGAATATAGTAAAGCAAGGGAATGGGGGAGAGAGAAAAATGGAAGGGATCCATGAGGAAATATGCTGGTGAGGCCATTCATGTTGGAATCGTCTCCAAACCAGCCCAGCCCCATGTGTGATCCCCTCTTCAGCATAGTTGCCAGCACTCCTGCTGTCTTGCAGTACGATGCGCCCTTTCACTCGCTCTTTTGGGGGCCTGTGTGCTCACTTCCACATACAGCTGGACTTTTTGGTCCTGAAGAAGCAGCCAAGTTCCTAACTCCTCTCACTGCTCATGGACGCGCAATATGTACCGTTGACATCATGCTCAAAAAACACTACTCCGTCAGGCTGCAACCCAGCCTCATGATGAGTTTGGGCTTTCTGAACTGGACAAACAAGTAAAACTCACCCAAAATTAATATATTATAGCTCAAGGTAACAAAAGGACCACATAAGGCTGAGAAAAGAGCCAAGTGCTATGCTACATGGAAAGAGCTGGTTGCCTCCAGAAGGTCCTGACCCTAAATCTGAGCCAGGAGGCTCACGGTATGACCCCCAGGAGCTGTGCTAAGTCAGTATAGCCATCACATGCACCAAAAAAACTGAATACAAGGTTTTACTTCCCAGTCTAAAGTCTTAGTAGGTAAATTGTGCTGTCTCTCTAAAAATGTATCTTTTAAAGATAAAAATTAAGCAGCTTGTTATGCAGTCACTATTCAAGCAAACCCCCTCATGCTCAAATATTTAAAAGAGTCCTTTTGTTTATTTTTACTGTCTCCAGTGGGCTATTTGCTTGAGTCAAGACTGCCAGATTTGGTCCCATGGAACTTGATCTAAATAAACTGCAGGAAGTGAAA
>VXBJ01006925.1:873308-896147 GCA_013400055.1 Nycticryphes semicollaris
CACCTTTTTTTTTTTTGTCTCATTCTGTCACTCTCTGGTTCTTTTACAATGGCAACAACAATGATCTTGTCTAAATGATTTCACAGGCTATTATTCAGACACTCAACTTTTAACATTTCAATTTTGTCATTTTGTTGCTACACAAAAGGTGCACTTCTCCAGTATAATGTTCTGAGAATTATGTCAATGAGCAGTAATGGCTTTTAACATTAACTTGATCATTAACAACTACATTATCTGTGGCATAATCAGCACCTCAGTCTATTGTGTAATATCACTGTACAGATTTTGGAAACGGAAGCCTGGCCAAAGCAAAAGTTCCTTGGATGAAGCTGTGATTTTTCTTTTAATTGAAATGCTTTTAAAACACTTAATATTTTTTGTGGACACTTTTTAAACTGGGTTTATGTCAGTTTGCTTAAAAAAGAAAAACATGTTAAAAAAATAAAAACACCCATTTCCAGAAGTAAGACAATCTAAGAACATCCAGGCTTGGGTTTCAATCAAGTTAACTAGATGAGTTTAACTAAACTAGCACAAGCTGCAGACCAATTCCAGTAGGAGTATCTGTTTTGAAAGTTGGTCACATCAAAAACCTGTTCCATTTCTACATCAATTTTACTTGATCTGTTCCATAAATTTGCCAACAGAAGCTATGCAGATGTTAACGCTTTTATATTGCTAGACAGAGGGTTGCCAATTTTAATTTGTCCTTGCCAAAGAGTCAAAGGTAACATGAGATTTTCTGATTAATTTTCTATGTTTCTTAAATAAAATTGCCCTGCAATTCACCTCTACCATTCCTACTTGTTGGTAACAAATCCCATAGCTCAAGGTCTTCTGTTAGTGAATGCGTGTTCTCGGGCGCAACCTTTCCTGGGGGAGAAGGAGCAGCATCCCCAACTCCTCTTACATACTAAGGACCAGTGCTTTAACTGATGGGAAAGCCTTTATCACTCCAGATGGGATAAATCTATTGACTTTAATTGAACTGTGCTGATTTACTCCAACCAAGCACCTGCCCAACTCCCAGCACTTCTCTAAAGAGTCTCCCATTAGGATCTCGGACACAAGCCTTATGACCACTCATAAATCAGGACCAGGCAACCCCCCCTTCACCTGACACTTATATTCCCTCTTCTTCCCAAACAGGAAAATAGCAAAGCCATCAGTGGGGAAGTGGCTGTCACAAGGTCGTACACAAGTCAGGGACCAGTCCAGAATCCAAAGTTAGTTCTCCTGGCTCTCACACGTGTACTTTAACCACCAGACCATATCTGTCCATGTGTTAAAGAAACTGCCACAGACTCACTAGTCATTATGTGCTCCATTGCTTATGTGCTTCATTGACTTTTATGGCCCTACTGGTCAGTGCTCCACCACCCAGTGGTTACACCATCACTCCGGTGTCTGTCCTCTATCTCTGTGCTATCCAGGTTTACCAGAGGCAAGTAAAAGGGAAGCCAAATAGGAAAAAGATTCTAAGATCCAACAATGACTTCTAGAGTACCAATGGGTAGAGTTCACAGAGCCTGAAGGGATGCTTTTTTAGGACAATCAGGTGTCCCCATGCGGAAAAGAGTCTGCTAAAGTGAGAAGAGCCTTAAGGCACACATGATGGGCAGACAGCAGTCGAGTACCCACCATACAGTAGAAAAACCCAAAGCAGCTCCACCCTACAAGCTCTGCAGCAGTGAGGTGATGGGCAGAGGACCTCTTAACTGCCTTTTTTCCTCACTTTCCTTGATGTGCCCTGGTACATGCTGAACATGGAAAACAATGGGAACATCATGTCATAGCCACTCCTAGTGATGTGGAAACCTGCAGCTTTGGAGGGGATGGGCGTTTTGTGGATGCAGTGTACCAGTCTAATGCAGTCAGGACCTGAATAGCAATGAAAATAATCATTTAGCTCCATGTGTAAATAATTTCATTCTAGTAACAGCTACAATCATAACAATAATGAAAACAATCACAGAGACTCAGAGAAGCGTTAGAAAGATGCCACATTCAATTTACAGAGTTAGTTAAGCTAAGTCCTACATGAAAGAAATATTTTTAATAGAGTAATTAGATATTTGTTGTGAAATTCTTGCCTTATTCTTCAACCAGTTTTGCAGGCCACTGTGGTTATTTTTGCATGTAACTGTGGTTCCTAGCATTCACAAGGAATGTCTCTGCCCATGGGTTTGAGGACGTGCTCAGACTGCTTCAGTGCTGCAGAACCATTGGCAGCACTACAGCTCACGAGTGGGAGAACATCTATGGCCACACAGCTGCGTCCCCAGGGAGCAACAAGAAATTCAGTTCTAGGGCTGCGGAGGTCTTCATCAGAAATGGAAACCACTGGCCATCTAGTGAGCATGATACAAACAACAAAGCTCCTTATGTTTTGAGACAATTTAAACACAAACGTGAAACAAGATCAAATCTTTTTTGGAACTTAATGAACAAGTACAAACAGGCATGAATTCAGCTTTAAAGAAGATGGAGGCATATGTGCCCGGACAGCTTTTCAGCTTGTGACCATCACAGTTCTGCCAGCACAAAGAGGTTCATACCACCCAAGAGCTGACTCAGGTATATTAACATCTAACTCTGTGCTTGAAGACACATGTCTAAGTATTTCTCCCTTAAAAGTGCATTTGCTTCAGAAACTAAAGCTCTGTTTTACACCCTTACAGTGACATGTCTTTGTTAATAACTTTTTTTTCAGTAGTTCCATTATCACAAATCACGGTACTGTCAAATACCCCAGGAGCAGAAGATCACAGCTCGACAAGTAGCAGATGCCCATTTGGAGGTTTTAAATAGCATTCATTCATTTTCCAAATCCAACAACACAAACTACCTACAACTTACCAGCAGCAAACCCAGTCACAAAGCCTGTAAAAAATGCACTACCCTACCTTCTTCATTATCCCAACCAATTTTAGTCCAGGGACTATCACAAGAAATGAGGAGGAAAAACCTAAGAGGTTTCACACAAGCTGTTCCTGTTTAAGGACAGAAGTTTTAGCTCGAATACAGCATAATTGTGATGTCATTGAACACAACAGAAGCCGCAGACGAGCAGCATGCTTTCATTGTAATACCACTACTGTAGGCATATTTGAATCACTATAGCTTCTTCAGACTATAATTATAACAGTTTGTTGTTTCCGTGGTTTCAAAGATAATAGAAGTTGTTCATAAAATCTACGTGATGCCAATGTGCTGCATATAAAATACATACATATATATATATATATATATATATATAGCCGTGTCACAGGCAAAATATCCCCAAAGAGAAGCCTGCAGACCATCAAGTTAGGATTTAATATTACCATGACCGGCAATTAAAAATAGAGCACCGGAGATACAATCCCAAAATACTTAGATCGAATCGGATAAACCAAGGTAGACTTGCCTGGTTAACTGGGACACGCTTTCAGCAGCTGAAGAAACGAAGAAACAGCCCACTGAAAGACCATCTCGGTTTGCATGGTTTCATCAGCATTCCCCAACAGAGAACCATCACAAAAGAAGAAAAAACTCCAATGAAAAAGAGAAAAAATATGAGGAATAATATATTTAACAGTGCTTATCATGCTCCCCACCCTCCTCCCAGCTTATCTGAGTTGATAGTGCTGTGATGCCTCCTCACACTGCCACAGGGATCTCACAGCTGGGCCTCTCCCACAGGTGTTGCAGATGGGTTTTCAGGGAGGTCCTTCCAGGCCAAGGATCACCTGCAGCTGTTGGGCAGAAAATGAGAGAGCGGCCCTCACGCGGTTAATTGATAGGTTCGCTCATCTTCACCACCTTGCTGTTCAGCTTCACCCACAGAGGTGCAAAGAGAGGCAGATGTGATATTTGGCAAGCTGTCAAGACACATCTTTCGTTTTAAAAGTAAGGCACACATCACCGGCTGCTCTCAGCCAGGTCCTTCTGTCTGTAACAACACTGCTGTCGGCACCAAAGATGCCCTTTTCAAATGTGGTCAAGGAGGAGTGGTTGATATAGGGGGAAAACAGTCATTTTCTTCCAGGTGCTACCCAAAATGGACTCCTGCCCTTCCCACCCCACTCCGCTGTTGAGAGCCACCCTCAATCCTTGCAGATAACTCCTCCTGAAGATATTCTTTCACCAGTCATCAGACAAGCCGGGTTCACCTTACTGGACTTACCAGCCATGGGTCCAGCCATCCTGCCACGTGATGGGTCTCATGCTGCACCCATGATATGACACAGTGTCTGGATGCCATTGCCCTGACATCAATCATATGCACAACACATCGCAAACAGCAGCATCCCACTTTCACTTTTACCAGCGGTGTCATTTTTATTGTTTCATCCATCACTCTGTACCCTTCACTCCGCAGGCAGTCTCTCCCTCTAAGTATTTCTTGGAGTTTTGGAGCCTGAGGACAGATTTGAAGCTTTGGAAGTATCATAAAGGTTATTCCCATTGGCACCCACTGCAATCTTATTGTCTCTCTAGCTAAATAGTAACGGTCACTTGAAAAGTTAATGGTGATGCTGCTACGGCGAGATTTGTGATGCCTGCACCTCCTGTCAGAAAAAAAACCCAAACATTCAAAGTGAATCTGAAATCAAAGTAGACAAAGTTCTGCTTACAAACGTCCCACCCAGTAACGGCAACGTTGTCTTCTTTGATTTCAAATTCACTTTGAAAGTCTCCAAACAGGAGGTGCAGGCTCAAGTGTGGATGCGGAAGATGCAAAATGGGAACGCCACCCGTTTGCTTCTCACGTGGCTGGTGATAACAGGTGGAAGATGCTTAACAAAACCCATAATGAGCCCCCAGTGCCAACGGGAATTATCTCCCCACGTTATCCTTTCGTGCTTGTGCTTCCCAGCATGGACGTACAGGGTTTTTTGTTGTTCCAGAAACCACCGAGCGCAAACAGAGCGGCTCGTTCCAGCTGAACCGGGTCTTTCTGCATGAGCTGACATTTTGGAAAGTTGTTTCTTTCTTGGAGCCGAGATGGGATTTTTTCTGGCTTTAGCAAAGTGGGAAATTGTCCACAGCCCTTAACTTTCACTCCTAGCATATTTTCACTAAGTAATTTGCAAGCAAAACTGTCCAGAAAATGCTCAGTCAGAGCAACATGTTTTTATAGCCACTTTATTTGAAAGAGCAGAATATTTCTGGTAATGCTGCTGGAATGGCAGTTTCCTAATTTGTCACGATGCCATTTGCTGCTTTTGCACACATTTACACCTTTAGACCCAGAGATAAAAGTGCACAGCACTGCACCATGAGAGGTTTGCATTCATGGTCAGGAGGCACAAACAACCTTACTCTCTCCATATCGAGGGGGACCCACTAGACACACCACAATCACGAAAAAAAAGGACATTTTTGATGGAGACTGAAGCTCCCTCAGCAAACTGACTCCAGGATCACCTCCTTCCTTCACCATGCTACTTCTTTCCCGATGACACTTAGCTGGGAGTTGGGAAGGGCAAAGCTGGCAGACTGGAAGATTGCCTAATGTGCTGTGACTGACATGTAATCGAATATTCAACCACTGGTCCTCATGTCGGCGGCAAAGTGAATATGACACCCTTCAGCTTAGTTGTGATCACGCCTCGTTCTTCTGCAAACGGTTCCATAAAGGTGCAGCCTGGCTCCTTTACCAGAGGGATGTGTGAGATGGGAGAGCAGTCACGGAGGTCACCTGCTGCCGGGAACGTGCCGAGGACCCTGCGAGGGACTGACCTTTAAATGCCAACCGCATCCCTGCCGCGCATCCATCCTCCCCCATTCCCTGCGCCTCGCGCCGAGGTGGGACCCGCTGCACGCTCTGCTTTCACAGCCACCATCGCGCTCAATGACCTGGACGAGCCACCTGTTCGACATCAGATGACTCTTTATCTCTCCTGGCCTTTCTGGATCTGTGAGTGCTGAGAAAAAAAAAAATAGGGAAAGAAAAAATAAAAAAAAGGCCAAAAAAAAAAGAAGAGACACACACACAAAAAAAGAACATTTGGGGGTAAGAAACCCCAAGGGAAGGAACTCAGATGTTCGGGTCAGGCCTTAGAAAAGGTATCAATTCTTCTTTCCACTTAGCACAGCCTGCTGCCTGCCCGGGCTCTTTGTCTCTGCCCTCTTCCCAGTACGGAAAGCATTTCCCTTTTAAATGACATCTGAGCGCTGACATGCTGGAGGCACCCATCCTGCATCATCTCTGGCAGATGGTGCAGCTGGCCACGATTTTCGGGATTGCTTAAATAAAACCGCAGTGCCATATCAAGAAATGTAGTGAAAATGCTCAACAGTGCTTAAGATGTTTAAACATCACAAACTGACTGAGACTTCAGATTGCTGTATTGCGCATTTTTGGTGATGTAACTACCCTTATCGATGAGAAGAGTAAAATCGCCATCATGATTCATTTTCTTTTCTTTCTGGGAGGCAGAGACAAGTCCTGCAATACACCAAATATCAGGCTCTTTTGCTCTGCTACATTAGGAAAAAGTTTGGAGGGTTATAACACGGCAAGTCAAAAGCTTGAGGTTTCTGGAGAAGGGAGCTTTGCCGATCCGAGGTGCCTTGGTGCCATCAGACAAGAAGCTGACCCACTCTTTTAGTTCCCAGTACTGGTGAGACCTCCACATGGCTTTCAGCAGACATTAAAGCAATTTTAGCACAAGCAGCAATGATCCAGCCAACATAAATGCTGCCTTTCCTTTTCCTCTATGGTTTCCCTTGCTTTGAGCTAATTAGCTTGATGGCCATTTCCCTGCCCCTTGGAGATGATTGTCTTTAGTGGTATATGTATTTTGGGGAAAAGCCTTTTAAGTGAACATTGTCATTGTCAAATCCAGGAGCCATCTAGCTTTTTCTGGAGCTACAATAAGTCTTCAGAGTTTCTACTGGTGATTAAAGTTAGATGTGACACTGGAAAGTGACAGTAGTTGGTGAACTTTGAGTCACAAATGCTGAAATCTGGGGGTGTGGAACTGAAAAAGAGGGTTTAATGCCCAACAGTGTGACTTCTTTGAAGGTTTAAGCCTGATAGATCCCAAAGTACATGAAACAACCCCACAGCTTTTATAAAGTTGCCACAAGAGTGCCTTTACCTGTGGGTGTCAAATGAGCCCCCTGACATCTGCACTTACAGTGAGATTACTGAACCCAGTGATTCCTGGGAATCTGCCTAAAATTCACTGCCTCCCCCAGCAAGGGAAGCCCATGGCAAGCAGCTAACACTCATGAAAGAAATGAAGGTGCCTTGATTTTCTTCTCTAAACCCTACTCAGAATTATCTCACCTCTGGAAATAGTGCCTGCCATGCCAAAGCAGAGTAGCTTGCAAAGATATTCAGGAGTCTCGAGATAAAGTCAATACCTGAGAACCTGAGATGAATTCCAGTATGGTTACAGGCAGGTATTTATTTATTTACTGGGTATATCGGCGGGCAAGTCCCTAGGCATTTCACAGCACCCAAGGTATCACCCTAGCATCCCCCTCGCATTGCCTTCCCTCCAGTAGTCCCCAAATTAGGTGGGAAAGCAGCAAGAAAAGGGGCATGCAGCCCATTCCAGAGCTCCTCACACATCTCTTCAACAAGGCAACGCTGCGAGCGCGGGCAGCTGGTCGCCTTCCATGGGGACCACGCACATCGCTTCCCCCGTGCTTGGGCACCTCCGGCCGCAGATGTCGGCTTTTATTGCTCAGGTCTCCCATATCACTGGGCCACCTGTACAACATATTTACCATACAGCAGTTATTCCATTGCTGTTTGCACTGAAATAATCTTGGCAGGAAACGGTAGTTAAACCCGAGCATAATTTTTTACACTGAGCGTAATGTAAAATCACCTCTTTGGATAAGTAATATCCTCTCATTGCCTTCTTAATGGAATACAGTATTTCTTGTCACCATCAGAAATTGGCCAGAATTGGTATTTAAGGTCTAGGCATCTCCATTCCTGGCCCAGATTGCAATGCCTGAAGAAAATGGGGACCTTTTACAAACTCTGGATTTTAAGCGTGGGATACTCTTGGACCCTTCTCAGACACTGAGATGGTGAAACGCAAGCCCCATCGCTGAGTTGGGTTTGAATGAAGGCCTCACATTCAAGCACTGATCCAGGATTTGGAAGTGCTTTTTGGACTGAATCCTGTTCCTAGCCATATCTATTTAATGTAGCAGAGCAGGCTATCACACTGGGTAAAAAACCATGCTTATTTTAAGCAACTTAAAAGCAACTTAAATTTGAAAGCAACTACTGCTTTTTTTCTCTTTTTTCAGTGACTTCAAAATTTTTTTTCTCCCAAACTTAAAGAGGTGGTGTGACTCTGAACATTACAAGAACATAATTTGCTGCTGCTGCCATTCAAGAGTTACAGTATTTTTTCTCTCTGTTTGCCTTAAAAATTAGGTTGCTAATGATAATGTTCTTCTCATAGATGATCTTGTACTTTTTAATGATACCCATAGTTTTCCTCCACATAAATGACTAAATCCTCACAGAAATCTCTGTCTTGATTAGCACTCCTGCTAGTAAAATTTCACATACTAAATCAGTACCAGCTGTAGCAAGAAAGAATGAAAAAGGCAAGTGTAAATGTTCCATATGCCCTACCAAATTGGCATCTGTGTCAGTAACCCTGTGTTTTTTTAAACAATTGTATACATACATTCTCAGAAGTGTTTTGCTCACAGGATTCTGCAAGCAAAATTTCCTCTGTTGGTACATCACCGAAATGTCACATCTAAAAAAACCCCAGCAAGTAGCTTTTCTTCTTCTCCTTCCTACACCCAACCCCGCCGTGCAATTAAACGAGTTACCTCCAGTTTACTGCACCTTTATTTTGACGCCTGCTCCCCTCAACCTGACACTTGGAGCCCTTCTGCAAAACTGCTTCACATTTAGCGCTGGGTGATTAGTAACACCAGCGAAAGCCAGAGCTACTACGGCGTTGTAATTGTTTCCAAGCTGAAGTCAGATATCGGGACTCAAGTTCCAACTGGGCTGTTGGGGAATGCTGGGCTGGGAAGGGTTCCTACGAGCCAACGAGCTCGTCTGTCACCTAACTCATGAATGATGATGATGATGATGATGCGGGAGGGAGCCTGGCCCCCGGGGACAGGCCCAGAATGGTCAGTGACTCAGCTTCATCAAGCAAAATCAAGATATGGGTACAGGGTGGGCGATGGGTAGAGCCTCTTGGACTATCCTCATGGTAGTGAACTGGCTGAGCACCACCCGCTCCATCCTTTTGCCATCTAAGAGAAGAAAGCCCAGAACATGGTGCCATAAATACGTACACAACACAACTTAAAAGTAACCCACTCTGTCCTCAGTGAAAACCCTTTTAAGTCAGTTTATGCCTATCCTGCAGCTGGAATTCGATCAGTACGGCGAAATGGACTTTCAAAGTTAAACAAACATTACCTAGCCCTCCAAATGGGTAGCAAATGCCCACAGCCTTCTGCGGAAAGACGATCCGGAGCCAGACTGGCCGCTGGTGTAAGTCAACCTAACTTCACTGGGCTTCAGTGGGGCTCTGCTGATCAACACCAGCTGACTGTCTGATCTGCTGGAAACCCCCGAAGCCAGCCATCGTCTTCCCCTGACATGGGATGATACAAACTAAACAGGAAGAATTAAGAAGCAGCTAAGGGCATTAATCGGATGTTTCTGGGAGCAATAAAATATTTCTCTCCTTTTCCAAAAGTCAGAAAGACCCTCTCTCCTCACACTCTTGGCCGTGACAAAGTGGTGACACTCGTTATATTTTTGTTTTTTGGTGTTTTTTTTTTTCCCAGTGCAATATGGAGTGTATATTTGCACATCATGTCATGCCTGTCCATGGTAATCAGAAGCCATTATTTCCAAAAAGCTCAAAATTCCCTCCTGGAGTCTGGTATGCCAAGTTTTAGTTCACAGTGATTTCTTCTTCTTCTTCTTTTTTTTTTTTATGGTTGATTTATAATTGCTGCAAACAGAAGTTTATAATGGAAATGCTGACAAAACCATAACTACAGTGTCACATTAACGCTACTATTCCTGCCTCTCTGTCAGACTTTCCTTTAACCCTATGAGCCAAGACTTGTATCGAGTATCAACAAAAGCCCAGAACACACAAGGGGACAGCAGACAGAGTAGAGAACTGGAGACAAGGCTCCTGGAATAAAGTCCTCCCCTCGGTGAAATCAAAGGGATTTTTATCCCCGGTGTCTCGTCTCGCTTCTGCCAGACACTCGCTGTGTAATTTGGACAAATTTATCCTCTGCAAAATGGACAGGAAAATATGTTCTGCACTTACCTTACAAGTGTTGTGGCATGATTAGCAAATCATGCTATTAAAGGAAGCAGGGGAAGGCTAAGGATAAATATAAATGCTACCTACGAATTATTTACACACACACACCTCCCAAGAAAAAAAAAAAAAAAGAAAAAAAAGCAAATATTATTCCAGACATCCTCTATGCATGGGAGGCGGTAGGATCTTTATAGCTCTGCCCACGTGTATTTGCACAGAGACATCAATATAATATATCCCTGCAACACCCTCATTATTTGGGTCCTGTCTCATGTTTGTGATTTTCAGTTTTATTCCCGGCTTAGGTCTCATTCTTGACATTTTTATGTAGGCTTTGTATGCAGTAATATACATACATTAGATGGTGTTGAAACCATCAACCCAAGTTACTATTTTTAGCCCATGCAGAGGATGGGACAGAGACATAAGCGACAATTAAAGGGAATATATTCAGAGCTGTCATCAGCAAACATTTATTTATTTATTTGTTTTCTCTTGTCAGGAATCCTAAGCGTGTAGAAGGGCCTCCAAGGCAAAGTTTTTAAGGCAAAACACTGGGGTCATTCAAAACACAAAAAAAACCCCAACCACCACTAAATGACATCACCAGGAGGCTGGGCTGCTGAAAGGTTCCCGATCACCGAGTTGTGAGAAAAACTCTTAGTTGCTCCCTCAAATTGCTGATCTGCCTCTTTGCTTCCGAACTACCCGTCCACGCAGCCTGCAGATGTATATAATTTACAGAGCTTTCCTCATCAAGGGGATTAGGCAGCCCTCTTTCAATATGTATAAGAAGTACAAACACACACTTACCCACTATGTTTTACGCCTGCCTGCAACAAACAGCTGAACAGATTGTGATGAAATTCAGGCATTGACAATCTGACAAAAAACTTCTTTTTTGCCTTAAAATCTGGCTTCCAGAAGTTTTGCAAATCTAAATATTTTATTTGAATACCGTGAGGGCCCCCGATCTTATGGAAAGCCTACGAAGCAAATATGTAGATGTATGTAGTNCAAAACGCGTCTATTTGGTGCCACTTGCCAATTTTCACAATGACTCGGGCGCGTTTTCTCTCCCTGGCTCCTGAGACTGTAACTAGACTCCTCTAATAAGCACTTTTTGCCCACCAGTGTGTCAACGGTGCTTTAACAGTAGTTTCAGTGTCAAATTGCCCTTTCCTCAGCAGGGATTGTTAAGCCTCTCTGTATTATACTTCCAAGACTCTCACGAGCTGGAGTTGGGAGATATAATATTTTCTTTGAAGTTTGCATTTCACAACACACTGGGATGCAAACAAGCTCCGGTTTCTCAGTAGTCAAACAACTCTGGCACACAGGGACTGGGACTAAATATTGTACCAAATTTTCTAATTACGTCTTTGTGATATTTACTACACGATGCTAGGTGAAAGCAGATTCTAATCAATATAAACCCCCTTGTCTAAACAGGACATCTGGGCTTTGAAATATTCTGTTTGTTGTCTCAAAATTACCCCGTAGCAAGCCACCATAACAATATAATATCTTAGTCACGGAAAACTTTGGAGTATTTCTGATAAACTTATCGTAAACAGATGAGCGCTTTCTCTCTCTCAGTATTAAGGTGATGTAAAAAGTGAAGATAAGAGTCAGCTGTATGCATAAAATCACAGAGGCTTATGCCAACAAAATGCTATGTTTACAAGTTTAAAAGCTCAAAAGTCTGAAGAGGCAAAAATTGGGATTCTTAAAGTAACACTAACCCAGCCACATGGCACATCCTGGCACGCACATTTAGCAAAATAAACATTAGCATATTCATATACACACATTTCTAGAGCAACGTTTTTTTAATGTGGCCAAACTAATTCAACAATGGGAATCTCAACTTTTCTCATTTTATGGCCAAATTCTCAGCTGGCAGAGATATATTATTTCAACAAACCGACATCCTCTACAGCAGCTAAGCAGCAGAACCGCTTGCTTCTGAGCACGCAACTGCCAGATCCTGATGCACTTACGATGACAAGTCTCTTTTTCTGACTTTAATATCAATATTCATAAAACAAGATAGACAGATGTGATTAAGAATCAGCTCCTTAACTGGAAGCCTGAGCCTTCCAGTACAAAAACATTCACGAGAGTCACATTTTCGCCTGTATTTTCTCACAGGCTCGGAAGGAATCCAGCCTCTCCGATACAAGTGTTTTACAGCACAAGATGTAGCTGGTTATAAGTTTTTGGACCTGAATTTTGGGTGACGCTAATTTTTCCTTGATTATTCTCTTCCAAAGACAACAAAGCACGCTGGAGGGGAGCATCTCCCCGCTCGCCAGGCACATGGGCACGTCCGTGCAGGATCCGTTCCTGCATCCAAATCTTCCCTCGGAGAAAGTTGTCCCTGCTGAGGACATTCTCTATGGATAATGAGGTGGATGCAGGCTCTCAAAGCAGCTGCCTCTGCAAAGCTGGCTTATCCCATCACCTCCGAATTGCCCTTGGTGGAGAGGATCTCCGGATGGCACCGGGCCAGCACCGCCAACCTTCTGCCACCCCAACCTGCCCGCAGGGACGGGCGCTCTCCCATCCCGCTGGGGCTCACCAGCACAGGATAAGGGGATCTAAAAATGCCATAAAGCCCCCTTTGCCCCACCTTAATATGACCTACGTTAAATCCAGCTTGGCTGGGGCTGAGGATCAAAGACTTTAGACACTCTTAACTTAATGCTGCAGGTAGGAATATAACTCCCCCCCTCCTCATCCTCATCCTCTAACAGCCGCTGTTTATTTTTATTTTTTCAGTGCCCAAGGTCCTCGCCAGGACTACAGTCCCACTGAGCAACACACTCTAAAAATACGGAAAGGCCTGCAAAATTCTCAGTTGATGAAAACAATACATGTAGAGTAAGCGTTGAGATGCAATGGTATGAAATTTGCTTATATATGCTATGAGCAAATAGGTCGTTGTTTGTTTGGGTTTTGTTGGTTTATATTGTTGTTTTGTTTTGGGTTTTTTTTTTTTTGCAAAGGATCTTGAACATCACCCAGCTGGACTTGGAGGCATCTGGAGCGAGTTGGTTAATTGTTAACAGGCTTCATAAAGACACGCGGGGAATTAATCCTCGGGTCACCTCTTTTCCCCTTTGCAAGTCACAAAAAACCCTCTAGAAAAGCTTAGCTATCTGCACTGCTTCCAACAGTAAATGTTGCCACTTCAGGGTTAGATTTGGGGAAAAAAAAATAAAATACTGGAAAATACTTCACACCTTCGAGATCTCCAGCCTGCTAAGAAACTGGATAGATATTGCAAAGAGGATCAAAAGTTAGTAGGGGCGACAGACAGAAAAACAGACAGAGCAATTGCTTCATTTCCATAAGCAATCATGCCAAAACCATCAGATTTGATTAATAATTAAAAAAAACCAACCAAACAAAAAACCCCATTACCTGGAGAATCAGGAATAAGTCTGGCTGGAAACCCCATGATAAATAAAAACAAAGAGTTATAGGGCAAATTCAGACTTTGAGGCTTTGTAACAGGCTTTCCATGTGAATTGGACGGGACGATGGTTTGCTGTCACGGGGGGAGGGGGGACACCCCGCTCCCCCTGGGACCCGTGGCCAGGAGTGCCCAGGCCACCGGGTGGGAATGGCCATCCGAGAGCCCTGGGCCAATTACCCAGTAACACCCCCAAGCTCCAAAGATCTAAAGATCCCCTGAATAATCCTATTCAGGGAGAAGAATTATAACCATGAAGGGCAAAAACGGGGGGAAATGGGATCCTTCCTCAGGCCCCCTGGCAGACACAGGAGAGGACAATGGGGAAATAAGAGCTGGCACAAAAGTTTCCCCGAGTACATCCTCAGCCACCGTGGTTTCAGATGAGAATTTCCAGAGGCAGGAACTAAAAGAATATTATGATTTTCTTTGGGGGATTAATTACTTTGCCGCTTGTTACCTTTTGTTAGAGGCGTGACACCCCGTAACCTTGCAGCACAAGGCACCACATGTCCGTTTGGATATCAGTTTTTGGAAGAAAGACGCTTGTTTTCCTATTCGAGTCTGCAGTTATATTTCTTTTTTCTGCTAAAAAAAAAAAAAACAAAAACAAAAAAACCCCAAAACCCAAACCTTATGAATTTTAAGACAAGTAAACACCAAAACCTGCTACAAATGATACAGATGGGTGCTGAGTGCTTTGGAGGAAAATAAATAAATAAAGGCATTCCTTCCTCCGACTTGCATTTGCTGGAGACGTGTATCCCCTTACAAATAATAATTAAAAAAAAAAAAAAGTATTAAGAACATGTTATGAAAAATAACAAAGAATAGCAGAGAAATCAGAAAGTGAGTGGCACTTCAGATGGAGTTTAGCAAATTAAGTCATTGACCTGAAGAGGAGATTAATACCAAACAAGGTGCCCCTTCTTCTGAAGTAATGAATATTCTTCAAACAGCAAGGGAGCACTGACTGCTGTTTGATGCTGATGACATTGAAAATTTAGGAGAACAGAAATTCCATCATTTTTCATTTGTATGCAAATGCGCCTGTTCCAGAAATTAACCCCTGAACCCCATGTCAGTTTTCATCTGGAGGAATTCTCTTTGCTAGCATCACACAGCGCAGCCTTACTGCTATCCTGGGGTCACTGGGGCTTCCCCACACTGAACCACACAAAACCCTCAAAACAAAACAACACAAAACAAGGGGAAAAAAAAAAAAAAAGAAGAAGAAAAAAAAAAGAAAAAAATAAAGAGAAGAAAGTAGGGTGGGGGGAAATTGGCCAAATCATGCCAGGCTTTGTTTACCCCCATTAATGGGGTATAAAGGAGCAATAGAAGCAAAAGCACGTTGTAAAATGCACATCTCTAATGCATGGCGTTAATTGTCATGCAAAACGCAGCCGCCCCTCTTTAGGCAGAGCAGCGGCCACTAATCACTTCCACTGGTGTTAAGGTGAACCCTGGGCCAATATACAGACCGTCTTACTCTTCCTTTCAGCCAGGGGCTTCCACTGTTAAAAAGTTCCTTTGTCACTTAGCACCTTAGACAAATGCTACTATCTGCATGTGAAGGGGAAAGAGATGATGGAGGTTTTTTAATTGATGTGGATTTAATTATGCTAATTTAGACAGCTGTAAAGCCTTTTCAGTATAGCCGCATAATGGGACCAGCAAATACAGGTGTCCTTCACTGCAGGCGCTTAATGTTTAACCTTAGACGTTTTGTGAGGAAGGGAAAATGCGAAGTAATGGTTAACCAGCAGAAAGCTCTATTTCTTGAGGACCTGAAGAGGACATTTCACTTTGATTCTTCCTACAATTCTATCCAGGGCTGCAGAAATCCGCTGAGCAGAGCACAAACACTTTTCATTGCAGCGATGCCATGCTCTGTTGGCTGAGGTTGAGACAGAAACGAGAGGGTTCAGGTCTGCCAGGGGCTTCAGCATCCTGCCCAGGGTGTCCTTCACTTAATTCAAGCCATGTCCAACAAGTGCTGAATTTAAGACAGCCTTTTCATCTTCTTTCTGCAGCCCTTTCCCATCATTTTTTTTTTTTTAAATCTTTTGTATCCAACCACCTACAGCACCACCGACGATTAAAATCAGTAAGCAAGATATCTTCTCAGGGTGTTTCCTCTGTGTCTTATCCAGATCCCTCTGAGGCTTCTATAACTCTACCTTTCCCAGTATCCCCATTTCACATCCTATGTCCTTCCTCTAGGCTGGAGCTGGCACTCCCAGTGACCTTCTGGAGATTCTTTACCCAGGCTCTGGGTTTGGCCAGTTCAGCTCCCCGGAGTGGCCATGCACCACGTGACATCGGTGCTGCTCGAAGGGAAGAGTGTAAATGCTTGGTCAAAGGTGAGGTAGGGCTCACTGAATTTCTTTAATATAGGATAAATCTTAACCCAAAGATGCCTGTGTCTCTTTGGTAGCCAGAGGCAGCTTCAGTGACTTGTGTTCAGATGCCTACATGTCACCTCAAAGCTCTTCTGTTCAGTAGCACTGTCTTATTTGTCCAAGCCCTCAATAGCTGAAGTTTTGGGTTATTTTAAAATAGAAGTTGCTACTTATTAAAAAGTTGTTAGAGTAGGACCAAAAGCTTTGGCATACAAGTTCTGGTAGACATCACTGAAGCAATTTCACATGTTATTGGGCCAAACTACACATCACCCATCACTGAATCACTGATGCAGCAGCTTTCCCTCAGAAAGTTGGACTTTGGGTCACACATTCCCCTCAGAGCATCTTTTTTTTACGGAGTGTTGCCAAACCAGTGAATACACTGGAAACGTACTCCACACCATCAGATGGAGTTGATTTGCGTAAGGCCGGAGAGCGAAGATTAAATCCAGGTGTACAAAGCCATCTGCTGCTACATCTTCTTTAGGTCTCCCAGAGGCTGCAAGAGAAGAGATAATGGAAAAAGTGTTTTCCAGTCATGCGATACAGTACACGGACCCACTCCATGATGGCAGCTGCCCTGCATATCTGTGTCTGTCTCCATCATGGTGGCACCTGGATGCCACACTACCTCTAATAATTCCTGAAGTTCAGTATAAATGGGCTTTTATCGTATTCCATGTTAAGGTTGTATGGTTTGCCCATAGGTTTGTAATAGAGAGCAGGGATGGAAATTTAGATTTTGACTTTTCTTCCACTCTTTGATCCCCCAGTCCCAAATTGCATCCCTCCTCTTTCCCCACCTTTTCCTCCCTGTCCACAGTTTCACCTTCCGAGCCCTCAGCATCAGCTAAGGTGATCCTCTCTATCTTGACAATAGTTCCTGTCCTGGGAAATGTTAACACCGAGCGCGAATGGGTTAGCAAAGTACTGTTCTTCAACCAAATTAACCAGCTTCCAAGTCTGCAAATTCTGCTGCCTAGAAACAGCTCATTCTCCCCAAACACTAAGTCCCCTCGTCCCCCCAGCTCCTCCTCAGGAACAGCCAACTGCAAAGCACTAGATAGCTATAATATTCATATGCATATATTATAAGCATTAGCTTGATGAACTTGCTGGTGACAGCATCAGTCATACTTCACTTCATCCTCCTCCTGTGGTCCAAAGCTGCATTCAACGCCCATGGGCCCACGCTGGGCTCACATGGCAGCTGAAGGGCCAAATGCCAGTTAATCTGGAAGATATCCTTTCCAACATCAGCACCTGACTTCCTGGCAGGCTTCCCCCAAGGTCTCCTCAGTTGTTCTGGCAGCTGGGACGTGGACAATGTGCTTGGGGTTGGGTCAAGTTTTCTTCTTGGCTGCTTTGAGCACTTTGATGCCATTTTCCTTGACTCACCCTTGATTACGGGGAATGGTCTCTATTACATTTTCAAATAACCTGATATCCATAAGAAAGGCTTTGGGGTAGGTTTTATTTCAAGCGTTATCCATTCTTACGTCTGCCTGATGCAGAAATGTAAGAATTGGTCCTAGAGCCAACCAAATCCTGGTGCTTAGCCCAGCAGTATATCGAATTTCTTTTGCATATCCAGAATGAAAATGCACAGGCTTTTTACCAGGGACAGCCAACATACAACATACCAAAGTAAGCACTCTGCTCTGTATTTTAGCAGATTTCAGGAATTTGTGGGAATTCTCTCTAACGTTGGAGAGTAAAAGATCTGAAGAAATGCTCTCACAAAAAAAAATACAAATGGGCGCTTTGATAACTATAAAGTTGGTTTCTTGGACCAAGAGCTCACATCAGGAAACAAATAAAATATTTAAAGGCAAAAATCTTGCAAAGTTTCCTCCCGTGAAAGGGAAAATATGGTCTTTGCTATACCAGACCTTCCTTTTACAAAATCTGTTTAGGAGTTGCTATGAAACAAATAATATTTAACAAAGAGCTTGACAATTTTTGTTAGAGTTGCATTTATATGTATTTCTAGGAATGGGTGGTTTGATTTTTCTTTAAACGCAAGTGTCAAGTTGCATTTCAGACCACATATAAATATAATTTTGCTCTCACATAACGCTTTTGTATCTGGTGTAATTCCATTTACTGCAGTGGTGTTACCTTTCAGTTACCCTAATGGGAACAAGAGCAGAATTAGGCCGATAAAAAACAAAAAACTGCTTACAGAAAGAAATACAGAAAGAAATATAATTAATCTAAATACTTCCTCTGACTTATTTAATATATTTGTTTGTCCAAATTGTAACAGAGACATTTATTTCAAGAAATATTGTTTGATCAGCAAGAGTAAACACTGATATATCTTGAAATCCAACAAGCAGTCATCAAACGACACCTAAGATTTAGTTTAGTTGGTCAACTAAAAGAAACAGAAAGAAGTTTCAGGTCATATAATTATACCCTTCTGTTTCCCAACTTTCTTAGAAATCTGTGTCTAAAATAATTCCAGCGTCCAGATGCCTTTAACAATTGGTTTACTTTAAAACATATAAAAATTCTTATTCCTTCCTTAACCATTTTAAGGTCTTGGTGCTGGTACAAAGTCCTAATGCTTAGCACTACTATATACCTCTTTCAAACGCCAAAGCACTTTACAAACATTAGCTAATTAATCCTCACAACACCCCTGTGAGGTATGTAGGTAAGTATTGTCATCCAATTAGGTATGTATTAAGCACTGTTATCCCACCAGATAAGTATTAAGGTCTCCCATTTTACTGGGGATCCTGAGGACAACAGGTTAAGTTACTTACCAAAGGTCACAGGGGGGAATCGGTAGAATAAAACTTGGGATGTTCTGGTATCTTGCTGGCTATTCAAGCAGCCGGGCAGCATCCGGTGCTGCTCCCTCCACAAAGGCATCCCTCACCATCCACATGGAAATTAGGGCCTTCTATACCCCATCCAAGACACAGAGAAATGAGTACCGCCTGTTGAAAAGATGCTCCCGAGAAGTGTGGCCTCTCATCTTTGAGGTGGGCCAAGATGGCATGGTCTAGAAAATTTATATCAGGAATTTGTAAAGAATAAAAGTCTTGGACTGGGGAGTTTTCCCTGTGGATGTGCACGGACAGACCTCCAAACATATTGTCAAGCCTCACCAGTCAAAAGGTCCTTCTTCCCCTCCTGATTTACCTTTCTTTTCCACTGTCTTGTAAAGATGGACTCATACTGGAGTCTCACATCCAGTCCACAAATATATAAACTTATAAATCATGGTTTGCATCTTCTTATCATAAAAATGTCCAATTTGAAGCCCCAGCTCAGAGGCTTCCAGGATTGCAAGCGAACTTGAATCCACAGATACACTCAATGGGGCAAATCCCATTCCAGATGATCTAGAAAATGGGACTAGCCCAGTACATTTGGGGTTTTAATCTAGTCTCAACAGATGTCAAGTTGGTGAAATAATATCATCCAGCCCCCAGAGACAATGCCAGTGGGTGCATCTGCTTTTAATTTCACTTCCCTGCCAGAGAAAAACTGAAAGCTCCTACTGTAACTCCACTTGGAGCTGTGTCTGCAAGTTAAAAGAGTCTTGACTTGGAGTCCTATGGGTTTTGCAATGTTATGGAATTGTAGGCTGGTGTAAGAAGACTCCCAAAAAGCAAATTGCACCCAAGCGAGCCCCTTACAAGCCACAATCCCAGGCAGGGCATGTTCCAGGGTCTGCCCAAGGACTCATCATTAGGTGATAGGTGATGGACAGTCATGGTTGTCCCCTTGCCCAGCAATTTGACATGTGGCAGCAGAAATTTTATTCTGTGGGATCAGCCTGGGTGTGATAACAGCTCTTCTTCTGAATGTGGGGGACCAGCACGGCAATACTCCAGATCTTGCTGGAGCTGGAGTAAACCCCAAGCATAAAAAAAAAACCCAAAACCAAACAAAAACCCAACCCAGACCTTGACTGAATTTCAACTGATCTGATTTATGATTTCAAGTGGAAGGCGATTGTAGCTGAAGTAAACTACACAGGTTTTAGATCATTCAAAATTCATGGCAGCTTAATCCCACAGGACATCAAACAAACACAAATGATTTGCCAGGAATCCCTACAAATTGAAGTAACCAAACCTTGTATGGTTCCAGCAAAAGTCCTAAACCAGTTCTAAGGAAATAAAAAAGGAAATTTAAAAAAAAAAAAGGCTAAAAATAGAGACTTTTATTTTACTCATCTACACAAAAACATCTCCAGTGCAATACATAGCCAGATCAAACACGCAAAAAAGAAGTGGCCCAAACATCTAGTGCCTTGAAACTCAAAAAACCTCCAACCCACAAACCAAATACAAATAAACAAAGGGAAAGAAGAGTCAGGAAAAAAGAAGGTAGGTGTAGATTCTGTTGCATCCTTTGGAGTGGTTTTATTTGAACTTCAGACTGAAATAAATTAAAAAGAAAAAATCAGATAAAACCAACACAAAATGCAGGTAATAAATGGATTACCATGTGTGTTTCAGTCGTGAGAAAAAAAAACAGGCAACCAAAACTGTGACAAGAATGTGCTTAGTTATTATATTCTTTCAAGCTTGGTCTGACAGCATATTTTCCCCTGTTTTTGGGTTGTTTTTTTTTCCTGTGTATTGGTCAACAGCGTGTGCCAAAAGACTTTTCATGAATTTGTGCCATCCCGTTTCACCAAAACAGAGGAAATGATGTTTCTCCACAACCGCAAGGCTCAGCTGTAGGTTTTACACCACGATTTGTCGCTCTACACTCAGATGGTGACATGCCATCACCCCTCCCCCCCCCTGCCGAAATGATGGAGACCGAGCGAGTAGTGAAATTCCAGCCTGGGTTATGCAAAATGACAGGATTAAAAAATGAAAAGAGCATTCACTTCATGTTGCTCCTTTAAAACATTATCACATAGCTCCTTTTTTTTTTTTCCCTAACCTGACCTTTTTCTTTTTTTTTTTCCCCCAACCGTTTGTCTATAACTTAATATAACTAATTCTTTTGAAATAATGTTCACAGTTAGCATAATTGGTGTTATATAGTTCTAATGTACATTACAGAATATACTGTCACTAGACACTAAATTGAAATTTTAGAGAAAATGATAGAAATAGCTGTAAGGGAAAAAGTACCCTTTTAAATCTAATTTGCTATGCACCGCAGTAGGGTAATGGATGCAATGAAAGTTCCTTTATTGAGTTCCCATGTCCAAAAGGTATTTAGGTAGCAAAGGATGTTAAGCAGACCCCCTGTGCTCCTCCTTTAAGTAAAGATAGCAGGAAATAAGGTATATAGGTTTGTGTCCTCCTGATTTTTATTTCCTCAGGAGTACAACTTATGCAAAGGGCACCTTAGGCTACTTGGAGGATCACAAAGGGTGCCCTCGACCCCCTCGCTGTCTGCATGAATAGAAGCATCTAAAGGATGGCTGAAGCCATACAGTGAGTTAAATCCTTCAGGTGGGTCTTTTCAAATTCCAATAGTGAGGAGTTACTGGAGAATTGGTAAGGATTTCACTAGGCCCCAGCAGGTTTGAGATCAAAAGCCCTGGTTAAATAAAAGCCTGTTGGGAAATCTTAAAACCTCTTTGTAATGTAACTTAAAAAAGTTAATACAAAGAGCCCTTAGACTGAAGCCTGTAACAGCGTGAACAAAGAGTATATCAAAACTGATTCCATTAAGGGAAGGCAGACAAATAAATTCATTTAATTTAAAGAGAAATCAGATATATTACTCTGCTAAAAAGTAAAAAGCATACCCGGAAAAAAAACCCCAACAACCAAACCCTTAGATTTTACAACATACACACACACAGAGATGTGAAGAATAGAAATAGATATATATAAAATCTATTCATAAATATCTCTCAGTAGAGAACAGAACATTATATACACACGTAGATGTTTAAGTATCAATTTATCCAATATGTGCGCGCGCGTGTGTGTATAATTCTAGTATATACATATTTTTATCATTTATGAGACCTCACGCTGGGCTTTCAGATCTGCAGTAAGATATATCTATATATGTATCCAGAAAAACGCAGCAGAAAGAACCCCTACATTCAAAACTGACACGAGACATTTTTCAACCCAATTAATTAAAAAAGATGGGTGCTCATCAGTCAGCTGGCACAGGTTGCTTGCTTCTTTTTTTATTTAATTTTTTTTTTTTTATCTCCATCATATTGCCAAAATGTCACAGTGTTAGTTGTGCAGCATGTTTAAACCAGAAAATCTGGGACGAGGATGCCGACATCATTTATTAACTGACCTCTTTCTGAGCAGCTCTTATACTTTTAGCTCGTTGAGGGGGGGGTCCTGCAGCAAAGGTAGGGGGTGCGTAGGAAGGGAGAGACATAAAAACACACAGCATCATTTAGGTTGGAAAAGACCTTTAAGATCATCCTCTTGGTGATATGCTTGAAGATGTCGTGTTGGATGCCAGTGGCACAGGAACCTGGGGGGTGTCATAACACGGAGGGTGTCCATCACTTCCACACAGGGTCAGGTCACTTGGGCACAGGATACTCTGGTACCCATGGGAGGGAGGGGAGCGATGTCCCATCACCCCATGCCTCTCTCTTCCCCACCATGAAGAGTCACTAACAATTTTGTTCCCTCCACCCTCCAAGAAAGCAAAAAGGATGGTGTGTGTGTGTGTGTGTGAATTTTACTGTGCT
>VXBJ01006925.1:904543-917282 GCA_013400055.1 Nycticryphes semicollaris
CGTCCGCTTGCGCCCTCCTCGCCTTTAGCATTAATACTCTTATTTTTACTTTAGCTGCCATTGGCCTCGTTTAACCCTCCTCTGCCCCCACCTCCATCCTTTCGGCCGCGCCGGGATGGGAAAAGCCTTTTCCACGGGTGGGATATTCGGTGCCAACATCCCACTTCCCCGCTCAGATGCGATTCGGGCAACTCCTGCATCCCGGAGCTTCCCGGGGCCGCATCCCGGAGCTTCCCGGGGCCGCATCCCGGAGCTGCCGGGACCGCATCCCGCTGCCTCCTCCCCGGGAAGCGCTTGGCTGCTGTTGCCGCTTCGAAGGGAGGGTGGGTGCTAAGTTGTGGCAGAGTTATACAGCACTTGATTATCAGTTTCCAGCAACAGCTGTGTATATTCNATGTTACAAAAGAATCTTATTTCCAAAATCCTTTTTTTTTTTAGCTGTCAATAATATTGATAATAAATTGGTATTATTTGATATCCGAGGGCTGAGGGAGGAGGGAGGGAGAAGCAGGCAGCCCGCNGCCGGGACCGCATCCCGCTGCCTCCTCCCCGGGAAGCGCTTGGCTGCTGTTGCCGCTTCGAAGGGAGGGTGGGTGCTAAGTTGTGGCAGAGTTATACAGCACTTGATTATCAGTTTCCAGCAACAGCTGTGTATATTCGCCAAGGATGTAAAGAAATATCAGAAGATAATGCCGCGTTGCTATTTATTACCCTATAATTAAAGTTCTGACAGTGTTTCTATTATAAAACCTTATTTGCAAGGGTTCATAACTCAGAGGCGAAATTTTCCTTCAAGACGAAGCCTCGCTTTACCAGGCTGAATCATTTAAAAAGTATTTCAGTTAAATAAGGTTAGCCTATTAGAGGGGAAAATTCCCAAGGACTTTCATTAAGGTGCTCATTTATATCTGCAAATAAAGAACTGCCAAGTCCCCCAAATCAAGGATATGCAAGAGGAAAATACTATTTTTGATTATTATTATTTTTTTTTTCAAAATCAAGGATTCATGGAAAGGTTTTAATATCATTCTCTAGGAAATTATTCCCATGAAAACAATTTGTTTGAAAGAAAATGCCCTCCAGTCTTTTCCACACAAACTAGTCTTGGGCTAGTACATGAGAACCAAACTTAAAAGTGACTACGAGCAGAAATGAGACCGGCTAATTCATTTCAACTGTCCTTACTGGAATAAAAAAAAAACCCCAAAAGAGTAAACAGCTTGAACAGGGAAAGGTGAATTTAATTTTCAAGGCCCTTTAACTTTTAATAATCTGAGGAACAATATGGGAGGTACGTTCTACCCTCCCAGTTATCCCGGTATAAATTCATTCAAGATTTATATTGGTGTAATAGAGAAGCAGAATTCACTCCGTGATTTCTAATGAACTGCTGGCTCGGTCTTTAAAAACGCAATTAGAAAAATCTAGCCTCCTAATTCGGAACAGCTTTGAGCGAAGGCAGAGGTCTCGATGCTTGCGAACGGGGCTGGGAATGCTGGAAAACGCTTTTGCTGCAGAATTCCCTAGTTATTTTAGGATTTTCTGTCCTATTCTAAGGGAAAAAGACAATCGTCACCGTGGAATAAACCTGTGTGTTTTCCTGTGATCTCAAATAGTAAGGTGAAAGGATTGTAGGTGCCTGGCCTGCTATTGATGCGGGAGGCAAGGAGGTGTCTGGTGGGAGCGTCGCCGGGAGTCGGGAAAACCCATCCGGCTTTAACTCCGCACCGAAACTTGCACCAAAGCACCGGCAGTCGCTGTGTCAATGCGGGTGACACGTCAATAAACATGAAACCAAGTCAAGGGCTCCTTCTGTCATTTTGCTGGTTAAGATCAGGTCTCTGCATTCACCGCTTACTCATGGGTGTAGGAACGACGGGACCGAGATCCCAATTTGTCTCCCTGACCTTTCGAAGTGAAGGCTTTAAATGCAGCGGCGTGGAGCGGCCGTCGCGTCTCATCTTCAGAACCTGCGAGGCAAAACTCCTCAGGTTGTTTCGGTCGCCGGTGGGGCTGGTGGGGTGGAGGTGTTGGGGGAAAGACCTCCTCTGGGGAAGATCAGCTCCCACCACCTGGAAGTCCTACCTCGTCTTCTTGATCAAGAACCTCAAAACAGGCCAGGATGGCCAACCTGAAGGTCCTAGGAGATGCAGTAAGGACATTTTTCTCCTTGCCCTACACCATCTTCGCTAAGCATGTAAAGAAATACCAGAAGATGATGCAGCATTGCTATTTATGACCCTGCAATCAAGAGTTCTCCCAGTGTTTCTATTGTAAAACATGATTTGCAATGGTTTTAACTCGGAGGGAAAATTTTCCATCACAATGAAGCCTCGCTCACCAGGCTGAGCTGGTTAAAGAATCACTGACACTAAGGCAGAGTGTCACCTCGCCAAAGAGCTGGGTGAGACCTTCATTGGTGTTGGGCACCGAGGACAGCAGGAGCCTTCAACTCGAAACCACAGAGCTTTGGTGCATTGGGTCTGCCCACCACAAGCCCTTGCACAACGTTACAGCATCTCCTCTTTCCCTTTTACTGGTTTGGAAGATGACTCACTGTGAAACTCAAACCCATTTGCTGTAATTGTACCACACCTCAGTCTCCCCCTCAATAAAACCCAAAATTTGCTCATCAGTGGAAGATGTGATCAAGTTAGTGAACGCTTATGATACGCTGCGGTAAGAAGTGCAAAATAGTCCTGTTACTCGGCTCTATCAAGTATGACTACGGCACCTACGCACGTCGTCTGGAGAAGACCACTTCTACCCAACCACATGAAATGCCCAGACTCAAACTGGGCTTGGGTTGAGCGGAAACGAGGAGGAACCAACATACAAGACAGACGGTTACTGCAAAATTACAACTCATCACTGCTAGGAAATTATCCAAACGCTTCCCGTTGGATCTGCCTTGGCTTTTTTCACTGCTGAATGGAGTAGTTTTAAAGAGGGGTACCACGTGCTCTCGGTTACACTGGAAAAGGACAGGTCAACATCCCGATGGCATGAGAAGGCACACGTGTGGAGGGACACCAGCAGATGCCTTTCACCTGCTGTGGGTGGTGCTCGGGCAAAGCAAAGATGCTGATGGCTGCCACTCGTTGACAACCTGCTGGGACGGGGCAAGGAGCTACCCTGAACCCACACCAGTCCACAAAGAGAGGTCTTACCAGGCATCAGAAGGCCTTACCCAGGGTCCTCTTCTTACTTCTTCCCAGAGTGGAGCTGGAGATCTTGGAATCGTCCTAACGTTTTATTATCACTTGCAAAACAGATTCTACTTCATCAGATAAAGACACAATTGCATTCATTGACTCTGACACAAGGATATGCATAGTGATAAACATACAGATAGATGTACACACTTATACATGAATGAGATATGCTAATTAAAAATTGCAGTGGGCACTTTATTAAAAATTTATTGTACAATCTACATCTTCAAAACATTTTACATCAACAAATATAGCAGCTTGACTGCTGGAATCATAAGTGATTTATCTTTAAAAGGCTGTATTTGTAACTGGATGCAAAGATTCTTGATGAACTGCCGTTACATTTAAACTACTGGTTTTTATTGGGAGTATTTTGACTGTTATCTGTTTGTTCTCCATCCTTGAGAGAAATAAAACAAGTGTCTTGGCTTTCATTTTATCGGATAGATGGCACCATGTAGCATATTTCCCGTGCTAGTTTGAATTACAGCTGTTTATCTTTCAGCTTTCTTTAAGATTAATTAAATGCAAATGTATCTCCGCGAATCATGGGATTACCTGCCAGACCCCTTATTAATACCTTCACTTAAAAACCCCCGTGCCAGAGAGTCATTAATTTGAAAAAAAAAAAANCCAAACCAAAAAGTGCTAAAGCAGCCCTTTGCCTCCAAACAACCCGGCGAGGGCTGCCCAATTAGTCCGACGGCGGCGGGATCCTCCTTTCAGGCCCTGTGGCCCTTTGAGGACACAATAAGGCTCCAATGATAACCTGGCAACCTAGGTAGAAACTCAGCCAAGTTGCGAGCGTTTGAAGCTGCAGCTTGGCTGCCATCGTGTCGGCGAAAAGAAAGAATTCAGGCACCATGTCATCCAGTACAAAGGATAAAAACAGATTCAACCGGAAATTCAATGTGGCACCACATATGGGATACATGAGTGCGGTTATACAACAGGCCACATATTTTTTTTGAACAGTCTCCTGCATGTGATGCCGAGGACATGTGTAACCATCATAACGTCTCTAAGAATCTGTATTTAATTTGAGCTGGGGTGGTGGCAGGGATTGGAGATCTGAAGCCGCCACAGGTTTGTGGCAGATGGCTCTGTGTCAGCTATGACAAGCAGCCAGGCTCGGCTTCCTCTGCAGATTTTCTTTTCTCTCTGATCAGGTAAATATGGGCACACTCTGGAAACTTCCACAATTCTGCCTGAGGCTGCAAGTTTGTGACTTAGCCCCATCTGTCACAAATCTTCCCTCGGTTCTGCTGCGAACAGAGACCTGAATTTACCGCCGAGCGCTGCCCAAGAGAAGCCAGCCGTCTCGCCCTACGAGGAAGCAGAGGAGAAAAGCGCACGAAGCCATGTTAGATGCCAGGACACACAAGGGAACGAAGCTTCGTTAGATGCTGGGACACGCCAGGGACATCCCTCGTGTGGTAAAAACGCTCCACAACACTCATGGTTTCAGGTGTGGTGGGAGGGAGCTGGGTGGACAACGCTTCCGTGGCGTTGGAAATGGGGTGAATTCAGCGGGTTTTTTTTAAGATGGGTAAGCTGGTTGGTGGCCCCAGCTTACTTGCTCCTGGATGAGAGTCTCCACCACCAGAAGTCCATCTGCTTTTCTGGTGGTCTTGGTGGGCAGGCTAAGGACTGACATGGGGGGACTGACCTGCCCCTCTTACCCTCAGATATGGTGGAACCAAGAACCAGGAGGAGCAAGGTCCTAATTCTCCCACTTGGCCATCATCAGTCTGTCTCCTGGGTCTTATTTTAGAGTAACTTCAGACAGAATAAATTCAACTCCTTTTTTTTTTTTTTTGGAGGGTGGTAACTCTTGTAAAGTTCTGGGCATACGTTTTTTCAAGGAATTCAGTCAACAGTTCCTAAATAGGCAGAGAGAAAATCACCAAGAGAACTAAAGTTTTCACATAAAGTAAGATTTCCCCATGAATAACAGGCAGAATAAGATCATAGAATCATTGAATGGTTTAGGTTGGAAAGGACCTTAAAGATTACCTTGTTCCAACCCCCCTGCCATGGGCAAGATGTCAGTAGCAGTACAACATTCTTTATGGTAAAATCAACGTTTTGGTTTCTTGTGTCTGAAGATCAGAACTGAAGTAACTCACATCTACTCTGCCATCATTAGACTTCAGAGTCAACCCTTAGAATTTAATAAGGACTGGGCATCCATTCAGACCTGCTGTTTCAGGAGAGCTGGAGTTCAAGCAGACAGTACCAATTGGGTGTACGTTTTATGCACTTTAAAAAAAAACAAACAACAAACTATCTTAACAAAATTAAGAACTAAATATTATTATTCAGCACAAAAAGTGAGATTTGGCAAGTGAGAGAGCAGAGCGACTTACAGAGGCAATTTGTATCAGGTCGGCTTTACCCTGTGACCCAGCTCCTTCCCTCTGTAAGTGAGTATTGGGGAAGAATCAAGGTGTAAAGCAGCTTATCTTAATTACTTTTGGAGCCCAATTTTCAAACTCCAAGCACCTTTGGAAACCACCATCAAAAGACAGCAATGGTTTCCATGAACTGGGTGCACTGGGAGGCCCGAGTCAGAGCTATATCATACTCCTCAGAAGAGTAACAGTATTTCCCTGAACAAACTGGTCTGGTTCTGCAGCTTCTTCTCTTGGTCTTTTAAAACTCATCTCATTCTCTCCGTCTTTAAGCATCAAACGTTGGGTGTGAATCTGTGCAAGGTGATGCTGGTGGGTGCCTCACATAGGATGGTTCAGAGCACACTGACCAACTACATTAGGAAAACAGTCTAAGACTTTCTTCCTCAAGGTAATTAGAATATACTCTACTGAAAAAAAAAAGAAAAGGTTTTCATGCTTTTTGTAACTTTTCTTTCAAAGTCCATCATATTTCCTTTGACCCATTCCTCCATCTACCATTTTGCAGCAAGCTGCGCTTCATCTGCCAGTTCTCATTTACTTTCCAAAACTAAATTGGAAGCTATCTAACATTGTTATAAGAAAAAAGTTCAAAGTCCTGCTGTTTATGCTGAAAGAGGCACACGTAACCGCTTTCTTAATGAACGCTTTCTTCCTGCTCTCCAAGAGCAGCCAACTGCTACGAGCTATAGACCAACATTTTCAGAGAGCTGGAATCTCCTAGATATGGAACTCAGAGAGCCAAGAGCAAGGAAAGCCCTGGGAGAAGTTCAGAAACAGGACACATACATATGTGTCCTGTTTCTGAACTTCCTATATGTATATGCATACTTATATATATGTTTATAAACTTATGGTTGGATCCCAAAATGATCTAGCAGGTTCCCTATCTAAAGGGGGCCTACAGAAGAGATGGGGAGGGACTCTTGATCAGGGACTGGAGCGATAAGACAAGGTATAATGGTTTTAAACTGAAAGAGGGAAGATTCAGATTAGATATGAGGAAGAAATTCTTTACTGTGAGGGTGATGAGGCACTGGAACAGGTTGGCCGGTGAAGTCATGGCTGCCCCACTCCTGGAAGTGTTCAAGACCAGGTTGGAAGGGGCTTTGAGCAACCTGGTCTGGTGGGAGGTGTCCCTGCTCATGGCAGGGGGGGGTTGGAACTAGGCAATCTTTAAGGTGCCTTCCAACTCAACCCATTCTATCACTCTACCTGGCATCTCTGAAACCATTACATATTACGCTCACTGGAAACCAAACATCTCAAGAAGCAAATACAAGTTTCTCACTTGTGCTTCCAACCTTCTGCACCCACTGCTAACCAGGTAGAAACATAAATTCAATAACACCTTCTTTTTTTTCTCTGCAAACAGGCGCTGCTGTTGACTGGAAAGCCAGCAGGATGGATGGAAATATTTGCACCATTTGCATACCCTACAAAGCCCTAAATTAACTTTATCAGCTCAGGACAAAAGATCTGGAGAACACTGTAAGCAAACATCTGCTCAGTATACAGTCACGATTAAAAAGTAAACAGTTGTGGTTGGCTCTATAAGGAACAGGTTGAAAATTATCAGAGTAAAACACATCACGTAAACTGGTGGCGCGGCCTAGAGTACTCTGCAAAGCAATGATCACGCCAGCACAAAAACAGCTCTCAAGCATCAAAATTGCTTGAAGGATGGGAGATAAGAATATAAACAGGGAATAGCATTCACAAGAAGAGACTGGAAAGGCCGGGATACTCTAAATGCTTGACGAGTGTTTGTAAGATAATGAATAGTACAGGATGGGGATGGATGGGGAGCTTCTGCTTCCAGGCGACCAACTTCAGAACAAGACGCTCAACGCAACTGAAGGTGGGGAAACACTGAGCCAACTGAATGAGAGGCTTTTAATGCTGTCTGAAAACGTATGATGAACTTCTTTGCTGTAGGAAGGCATGAAGAAGACAAAACCAGGGCTGTCCAAGGGCCTGGACATCAAATGGAGAACTATTATGCACATCATGGCAATACTTAATGCTACAAGAAGATGATGAAAGATGGTAAAACCTCCAAGCCCAGGGTCTGGACCAATCTCTAACTCTAAAAAGCCAAGACAATACTTTTAATACCCTGTTTCTACTTGTCCCAGCCTTCTTCCAAGTACCTGATGCTCACTGCTATCAAAACCATAGTGTTAAATATCAGATGTGCCGATCCACAGTGGCAGTTAGTGTCTGTAGGGAAAACGAATTTCTGGTGGATTTTTCCTGGGTAGTGGGTAAGGAGAAGGGCAGAGGCATCATCCCTGGCTCTTACATGGTCTTCACAGGAACTATGAACAACTACTGCTCCTCGCAACAGGGCTGTGTGGCTGATGGGACATCTGGCATGGGGCTCCCCCCCCATCCTCACGTATCTTTAGGCTAAGAATTCCTCCTGCTGCTTTCCTAGCAGTTCCTAAATATTAAAACTGGACCAGGGGCAGTTTTCCCATCTACATGTTTACCTGAAATACCAAAGATATTGCTTTGTCTTAAACTGTAGTGAAAAAGAGGAGGGGAAAAAAAAACAAAGAAGAAAAAAAGAAAAGTTTTGTTCAAACTGCCCTACACAGCCAAATCCTGAGACTGGAAACAATTCAGATGTCTACGGTCTAACTGGGACCTTAATTTGATTTTACAGCAGTTTAATCCCTTTGAATTCAGCAGGCTCCCTTCTACAGTGGTGTAAGAAAGAAGGAAAAAAAAAAAATCACGCCATGTGTCTTTTCATAGGCAGGTGAGCTTCTGTAGTGTGATGGAAATGAGAAGATGAATGTCAGAAAGTGGGCCAAATTCTTTTCTCCGTTAAACAAGCCCGAGTGAGAGTAGGATTTTTCTGCAGGAACTGAAGCTGACAGCATGTCAACCAGCACTCATTCAGCTGGGAGGGCTGGGAGAGATTATTTAAAGTTGTCAGCTCCTTTCCATGCCTGGCTTTTGGCAACTCTTCTTGTCCCTTTCCACTGTATACTCTTTATACATGCTGTTTTAAATTAAGAAACTCAAGTGAGGGAACTGAAAGGTAAACTTAAAGAAAATAATGCAAAAACAATTTTTTTGCCCTATTTTATAATATTTTTTTTTTTTAGATTTAAAATCTACTAGATAGGGAGCTTGCAGACACTGACAGGTCCTGTGGTCTGCTCCCATGGATGCCCTGGTGGTGTTCCTTGCTTCGTTCTGGCTCTTACTTTGGCAACCGCAAATACCCACAACCAGAGAGAGCAGCGACGTTTGATTCCACAAAACTGGAACACAGCAAATAATTGATAACAAATGAGGTTTGCCTTCCACTCATCTCCATCTTCTGGTAATAACCGGCGGAAGGCAGGGGCGAAATGCAAATGAGGCAGCCCTGGGTGCTGTGAGAACACGCAGGGGGAGCAATACATCATTTGGAAAGGTTGCCATAGGTGCTTACATTATGGACACTTTAAGAAAGTCTTGCCAGCGTCAAGCTGCTCCGTGGAGTGAAGCGGCTGCAGTTTAATGTCCTGGTCTGTGCATTTTCACAGGGATCTTCCCCGTGTCCTGCTCCCAAAGCTGACTGCCCCACTGCCGCTTCTCCCCTTTTTTTTGCCCCAAACTTTGTCAGCACAAAGCACTGAGAGCAGCTGAAGGAATAAACCGCCTGTTTAATTAGACCGCCCTCTAATTACTATGGATGTCCTTAGTAATAAAACCTCAACAATACGTCAAAGGATAAGCCAAGGTACTTCTGATGATGATTACTTCCCAATCTATGAAGCAGAACCCCCAGCCAGTAGAGAAAAGCACTGTTTGCTTTTAAAGCAGTTTTACTTTCAAGACTTTTTATGAACTTCAGGCAGGGAGAATGCAATTTTTCCCAAAGACAAATCGCTAGTTAGCGTTCATCGCTGTGCTGGGGTCCCTCCTCTATTCTACCGTAGGATATATATTATTATACCGGTCTGGAAAAAAGTGAAAATGTGGCAGAAGTGCTGCGCAGCCTTCGTGATTTCCCTCTTTTCAGCTCCCCAAAAAGCAGCGTCGTGCTCCAGCCGTAAGGCCACCAGCAGCACACCTCTGGGCCATGTTGAGCGGACAGTCCCAGGGCGAGAGGAAAGCTTGGCATACGTGGGTGTAGGTACGAAAAGGCAACTCTTAACAGCATTCTCCCAGCTCATCCAAAGCCTATTAAAGACAACAAGGATCTTTGCCTTGGTGCTCACAGGTTCTGGGTTAGGCTCTTTAAAGCGATCCCCGGTTCAGGTCAGTTGTTACCTGGTTGCAGACATTGAGAAGGTCGACCGGGGCTGCGCTGTTAATAGCACCCGTGTACGAGGGGGTTGGATGAACACGAGGGGTTGGATGAGCACGAGGGGGTTGGATGAGCATGCGGGGTTGGATGAGCACCTTCAGCTCCTACAAGTCATCCCAAAGGGTTGTTTTTTGGTTTTTTGTTTAATAAAAGGAAATTAGCATTTTGTTTACGAGGCTCGTGCCATGCACACATTTTAAACCCGTGCTATTTCCTATCAGTATCTGCTCTACCCTTATTTCCATTTTTAGCCCACCTTGGCTCCATTTAGGAGCTGGGGATCCACATGGGGAGAGAAGACCCACACAAACACAACTATTAGCCCAGCTTGAAGCATCGGGAAACGCCGAGGTAAACGTTTAGGGACTGTTTTCCCTTTGAAGCCACCATGTATAACTATACGATACCATTGACTCAAGACGTAATGCTGAACACTGGAAGTGTTCAGTCAGCATTTTAAACTATTATGAGCTACCTTCTGAACCATTGCCAAGTTAATAGACAATGAAAGATAATGAGCTTGAAATTGGGTGTTAAATTGCATTTTTGGTTCTCTCCTTTTTCTTTTTTTTTTTTCCTTTTTTTTTTTTTCTTGAAGTTTAACTGTTTCCTGCAGAAACAACATCATCTTTGATGTATCATTATGTAAATGCCTATTTTTAGGTCACTTAAAAAGAGTCAGGCGTGGGCTAAAAGCCTTGGCTCCTCCTGCCACATGTGTGCGGGGAAGGGGCAGAGACTGCGAGACCCAACACGTCCCGGTCCCCGGAGGGAGGAAGGTGGAGAGATGGGGTTCAGCTCTGCTGCCAGCACCAGCCTCCAAATTAAGGAGGAGATTACTCGACTTGCTCATTAACGACGTGCCTGGACGGCGACAGCCAGGGGAACTCTAAAAAAAAACCCCCAAAACCCACATTTGTACTGCGCAGGGGTTTACAGGAGTATTTCTAGTCATTCCTTTTAAGGACTTTCAGCTGAATTCAGGTTGGGTTTTTTGGTTTTGGGGTTTTTTTTACAACCTGAAAGACCTTTGTCGCGCGGAGGGTAACGCGCATCCATGGCACAGCCAGGACGATAAAAGTCAGAAAATACTGTAAGTTTATATATCAGCATGCAGAAAATAGCAGTGATTTTTTTTTTTTTCTTCTTTTTTTCTTTTTCTTTTTTCCTGAGAGCAGCATCGTGGAATAATAACTCTTCACTGGAACCATATGAAACGTAGCGCTTCGTCTGCAATCGAGTAATTAATTAAACCCAAATAAATAAATAAATAAATAAATAGATAAGTGTGGCTCCTAGCAGTCTGAATGCGCCTCTTAAAAATGTGAAAAGTCAGTTTAGCGTTGAACACTCCATCAAAACCTGAATGGAGGGTCGGTCACTGAAACTGTATTTCCTCTACATTAATAACTGCAAAGAATAGGACACGAGAAATACCAATAAATTATTGCTGCCCATCAACTTTTGTTTTTTATTTTTTTAAAATGTTCAGCATCCCTTAAAAAGCAAAGAGTTAAAATAATCACAATCACGGAAATAATTCAAGTAATTCCAAAAGGCAGAGGAATCTTACCTGACACCTCTCACCTGCATTTTTTGAGGACTGGAGATTAAATTAGGATGGGAAGGTAGGCTTATCCTCATTAGTATAATTGTAGGAGCTTTCTTTTATTTTCCTTTTAAACTAATGAGTTGCATTAATCCAGGTTCATTTTTATAAGCCTCTTGGGTCCCAATGTAAAGGACAGTCATTTTAGAAAACAATAAATTAAAAAAAAAAAAAAAAAGCATGTAGCATGCATTAAGTGCACGTATTTCATAAGACCTAGGTTAATACAACTGGCATCTAGTTTAATTAATCCTTGTTAGTGTAACGACTAATATCCCTCCCTAGCATGTTTCCTTTAAACATTAGTATGTTAATTAAATGTTGTTTTTTTTAAGGGTTTTTTTCCCTTTGTACTTCAATATGGCATTATAGCATGTAAAACTATTCGGAACAACTACCTTATAGAGATGTTTCCTTACAATATCTGGTCTCTTGCAGAAATTCTGAAGCCTTTTAAAAAGCTGTTCAGGTGTAGAATACAGATATTCAGCTGCAGGAAAAACAGATACATTTTTAATGAAACAAAAACCTCAAAGCACACACTCGATATTAGTCACTTTACTAATTAAAAATGCATATTGCTCTGTGCCGCCTCGTGTTTTACATTATTTAAGCATGATTTTATAAGGTTACCTCAGCTCACAAGGATGTTTAATGCTAAATAAGACTGTGTAGTTGTGCTGTTTAGACATCTCCTTTGGGTGATTAAAATACATTATTCTAATGTAACACAATGCATATGTGATACAGTTAGTGATGAGATTTTTCAAAGAACCGGTACTACATTAGTGTGTACCCTGTACTGCAGTTGCATACTATTAAGTATTAAATTGTTTAAATAATTTGGTGTGATTTTCAGGCCTCGTCCTTTTTTTTTTTCCCTCCTCTGCGTATCAAAAAAAAAAAAAAATTAAAAAAAATCTGCAAACCATTGCAGCATCACTGACCTTTTAACAAAAATCTATCATTAGGGGTTGTGTATGCTAACAATGAAGAATGCTATTTCAAAACTTGCTTTTGTGTTATCTTAAAAGAACAGATGGCAAATATAAACTTCGTCTAATGTATTAAAACACATAAAATTTTCCTTAACACTAACATGTTGGCTTGCCAAATAAACAATTGCTTTTTTTTTTTTTAGCTTTTTTTTTTTTTCCCTTAAATTTATTTTTCAAAAATTTTTGATTTT
>VXBJ01006925.1:917314-919814 GCA_013400055.1 Nycticryphes semicollaris
AAGCCAGAGGCGAAAGTTTGCGGGGGGGTTTTTTTGGGGGTTGGGTTTTTTTTTTGTTTTTTTTTTTTTTTTTTTTTTTTTTTCTTTTCCCCTTCAGCAGCACAATCCTTCGAAATGCCAAAGTTGCTCTTTTTCAAGAAAATTTTATTGATCATATGAATTACATAGAACAGAACAGCGAGCATATGTTTTGTTCGCTGAATAAATCAAAAGCGCCGCTCCGCATTTTTTTGTTTTTTAAATACTGCTTAACACATTTTATAATCAGCAGACAGACACATGGAACGACATGGTGAAGTATGGACGGCTTTTCCTTAATAACACTGCGGGGGGAGGTAAGATAGGGGGGAGGGTGGGAAAACAGCAGGGCACACGTTGTCCCCGTTGGGCCACGGGCGTTTGCGCACACACCGCCCTTCGCGGCTGCCGCTACCTGGCAGGACAAGGACAGACCTAGTTCTCCTTCCGCTTTAAAGACTCCAAAGGTTAGAGTTAAATATAGAATATAGCCCGGGAACAACTCGCAGCATGCTCCGGGCTGGGATATTTTAGCTTAGGAGCACGCTTCAGGTAATTCCCTTTATTTTTCAGGCCACAAAAGGTTGGAAATTTTATAACTAGCAAGGAGATTCCTTTGGCGAAGCCTGTGATGGTCTGTACTTGGGTTGGTTGTTGGGTTTTTGGGTTGTTTTTTTTTTTCCACATGAACAACTCTCCCGCAACATCACACCCAAGTGTTTTGTAATTGCCACGCAGTGGCACGAAGTTTTCCTGCAGCGAATCTAAGGAAAAGCCTCCCCCCTCCACCCCCCCGGCCCCCCTTCACGTTTGTTTTTTAATAACTGAATGGGTTAAGGCATCGAGTTTTCACCTTCATTTTTATTTGCATAATGCCCGTTGATCTGACATAACGGCCCTCCAAAGATACAACTGNAAAAAAAAAAAAAAAAAAAATGGAAAAAAAAAAATAAAGAAAAAAAAAAAAAAAAGAAGAGGTGCAGGGAAAGCAACTACCTGGAAATATCTCCGGGTACACCAAGGCTTTGGGACACAGCGGATAGCAGCCGCAATAGACAGCTTCCACCCTGAAGATCAGAAACAAGAAACACACACATACACACACACAAAAANAGAATATAGCCCGGGAACAACTCGCAGCATGCTCCGGGCTGGGATATTTTAGCTTAGGAGCACGCTTCAGGTAATTCCCTTTATTTTTCAGGCCACAAAAGGTTGGAAATTTTATAACTAGCAAGGAGATTCCTTTGGCGAAGCCTGTGATGGTCTGTACTTGGGTTGGTTGTTGGGTTTTTGGGTTGTTTTTTTTTTTCCACATGAACAACTCTCCCGCAACATCACACCCAAGTGTTTTGTAATTGCCACGCAGTGGCACGAAGTTTTCCTGCAGCGAATCTAAGGAAAAGCCTCCCCCCTCCACCCCCCCGGCCCCCCTTCACGTTTGTTTTTTAATAACTGAATGGGTTAAGGCATCGAGTTTTCACCTTCATTTTTATTTGCATAATGCCCGTTGATCTGACATAACGGCCCTCCAAAGATACAACTGCAATTGCTGTTGGCCAGAAATTACACGGGGAAATTCAAAACACTTCTTAAAATATGTTTATTTTATGAGAGTCTTTGAATTTCCTCCAACATGTTGACCATACGAGAGCTTTATTTTTAACTTCAGTTTCCCTCAATCCCCAGACCCCCAAAAAATTAAACAAATAAAATATCTGAAATCTTGTCAACGTTCACCTTTTCTATTTTCAGTGACAATCCAAAGCGCTTTCGCTCCCTTCATGTGCATATCAGGTTTGGTACTTTATTACAGGCACCCAGAAGGAACTCTGTTTCCTTTAGATCTACTCAGTTTTAAACAGGGGAAAAAAATATATATATATCTATCTAAAATAAAGAATAACATATTCAGCTTTCATGCTAGAAAACTATGCATATCCCACAAACTCCAAAGATACACATTTCTCTGCACATGCTTTTGCAAAGCAGTGATTTCTAGGGTTCTTTTTTTTTTTTTTTCCATAAACTTTTAAAATTTGTAATTTATGGTGGTTTCTTTTTTTTTTTTTTAAATAACATATGCACTTCAGATTGCATTTTAAACATTAACAACAATTTCAAAGTGTACATCGTCTAGCACTATATTTTTTACCAAAGGGAAATGTTTCTGATGTGTGATTTAATTGATGATTTCAGTTCTTAAATATTGTGTCATATGTCAAAGCAAATAGATTTTTAAAGTTTTCTTTAATCTAGGAGGGAAAAAAAAAAAAAGAGTGAAACTGTGGACATTTCAGTAATAGCTCAAATCACTAAGTTATGTTAAAATATTTGCTTTTTAATCATATCATCTGCATGAAAAAAAAATAAAAATAAGAAGAACAGCTCCCTAAAACAAAACTGCAGGCCAAGATACAATCTGAGTCATCCTCTGAGTGTGCAATTTCCCCTTAACGAAAAAACCTCTGTCAGGACCATG
>VXBJ01006925.1:924814-943408 GCA_013400055.1 Nycticryphes semicollaris
GCTGTGCCACTTCTCCTCTCGTGGGACTGGAGCTGGTCCCTTGTCCTTGCTCACGCTCTTCACTGCAGAGCCCCGTGGAGCAAAGCCACCAGTCTCCATGCTGGTGCTTTGGGGAGGGGACATCTGGAAGAAAGGAGGAGAGCACTGGGCTGGGAAAGGAAGAAGCAACGTGAAAAGGAACCAGATGGAGAGTACAGGAAAGAGGGAAGATGTGCTGGCAGGCAGGGTGGAAACAAGCAGACTGGATGGAGGAACGGTGAAAAAGCTGGAGAAAGTACAGTTGGGTTTCTGAGGGAGGTCTGAGGCTGCTTCAGAGCTGAAGGTGTAGAGGATGAAAGGGGAACGATGAGAGGAAGGTTGGGATGGCTGGAGGACGACAGGTCGTTCTTTGGGAAGGCTTAGGGAAGGGATGGAGAGATGCTGTTTCTGGGTATGGGGCTGCGATGTCTGGGCTGGCCTTTCCAACACGCACATCGCTCCTCTGCTGCCGTTATCTAGCCAAAATCTGATGGCCCACAAAACCACACTGAAGGTGCAGCTTCTATCCAAGGACAGAGCGGTACCAATGACAGAAAAGGGGCTTAAACCTCTAACTGAAAATGATGCTCTGTACCACGTGCGCGGAGGTCAAAGACGAGACAGACACAACAACTCCTACTTGTAAGGACTAACTTCTGGTTATCGCTGGTGTAAGTTGTGACTCCTCCACCGCTGACAAAGCCCAAACAAAAGCCAGTCGTGGGGTTATTTGCCCCCCCTCCCCAGAGGAGCTACTGCCCTCCGAAGCACACTTGCCTGAAGCCCTAAGTCTCACCTCTTGATTTCTTTGCAGCCTTAGCACCTCTGAAAATTAAAGATTTCTTACCTTCCTGCTGGATATTCGCTGCCTGCTTCTAACCAGTGAAAAGTGGGTTTTCAAATAAGTGAGAGACTAATGAATTACGAAACACGTTATGCACTTTTTCACTTTTTCTCTCACCAATGGCTGTAAACGTGACATTTCTAATACTGAGGGAATTTGGTCCCCTAATTGGAGAGAGAGGAGACACGGCACCAACAATTTATTTAAAAAAAAAAAAAATCTGTTAAAAAAAATTCGCTTAAATAGATTTTCAGTAAAGTATGTGCAACAGGTTTTATTGGTACTTGTTAGCAATGACCTGCATATGTCATTTGTATGAATACGGCCCTATCAAATGCATGGTGATGAGACACATTTCACCACATTGCCCTTTACATAGACTCTATTTATACACGAGGATGAATGAATTGACAAGACAAGAGGTGCGGCATATAGATTTGATATAGTGGCATAAATTTAGGATGATCTACATTATTCATAAGTACTGAAGCCACAAATGAGATATGTAACAACATCCAAAATGAGTGTCAATAGAATCTGTTCCCGCAGTGCACCATCGTATATTCCTATCTGTCACATATTCCTTAGAAATTTCTCCTTCTAAGAAATCTGGTGTGCTCAGTCTGGAGAGCAACGTTGCCTTGGGATCTGCGATAAGACCTGCCTGGAAGAACAAGGCTTTCAGAAAACTGTCTTACAAAGCAATGGACAGAAAACACAAAGAGTTTCCTGCTCCCAAATTATTACCTCTTTTTCCGATCCAGCTGTGCCACAGTTGGGGACCCAAAAGTTATTTGGATCGGATCAATTTCTCGGTGTCTCAAAAACTGCAAAAATCAAAACCTGAAACAATTGAAATGTCACCAGTCCAGCAGGCAACACATCTGACAGAACTGACAAATAAACTAATCCCCAGTCTATTTTGACAGACTGAAAGAGGTGGAGGGATGCAAGTCTGCATTTTGGAAAACACACGTGAGCTAAAACATGGGTTATTTTGATGTCTGCCTGTCGATAATATGTATTTTTACCAAGTTTAATTTACTAAAAGTACACCCAATGTAGGATTTGATTATTCTTTTCGTTACCACAACACCTCAGGCCCAAAGCTGCATGCATTCGGAATAAATCCTGCTTCTTTTTCAGGTGGGTGAAACCACTTACAGAGTAGTGCTTGTCAGAAGCTGAGAAACGGAAGAAGAAGAATGGAATCAAGATATTAAAGATTAATGACCACTCTCAGCCCAGATACAAACCAGAAGCTCTCCACAGAAGTCCTTAACCTCACGCTTGAAAGGGAACTAAGTGTTTTCACCTGCTAAAATCTCAGCCTGGCTCTCAGATGAGTGACCCCAGCCTGAAAGACTGTGTTTCCTATCTCAACCATCCAATCACTCACACCTCTCTCTCGATTTAAATAAATACAGAAGAGTTACTGAAACACAAGTTGTAAATACAGTCTTGCACCACCAAGTAAAATAAAAAAATGCTTACTGTCATTAATAATTTTAATTTTAGGACAAATCGCTAGTATTTAGTTTTACGACTACTAAGATTTTAGACATGTTCCTTCCCTAAAAACCTACTTCTGGCAATATTTATTTTATGGTAACTTCACAGTAAAGGAAAAAAAAATATAAAAAAATGGAAAGGTACCTGGAATTTCAGTGAAAGCCTCTCCGAGGACGGACACATGAAAAGGTAGATCTTTCTCTTTCAGTTTCAGCAGGACTTTAAAGAAAGTTTCAGGATCTTTGTCATGTTCCCTTAAAACAAACAAAACGTATTTCAGCATCTTTTACATTTACTTGTGGAATTGTTTCTGTTTGTTTATCAAAACAGTATTTCTCTTAAATTGTACTTTTGGGGACTAAACGTTTTCAGCATAATTTCTCTCTTTGCTTCTGCCACATGCTTGAATGTTTTCCTCAAAGCAGCATTTGGGATCAAAACTCAGTTTCATCTGATTTTTCTCTCTCTTCCCTGCCTTTACTCTTGAAATTCCAAACTCTGAAGGCGAGGACTGAAGGCTAGCTGAAGGCAAAATCATGCTAAAAAAAGGGTAAGGTAGGAAAAAACCTCATTTTTATTAATTTTTTCTGCCCATCAGAAAATACATACAAAATCTCCATTACAGTTTAATCCCTTTTTTCAGAGGAATAGGTTAATAGAAAGTTTTGCTAAAAATTTATGATTTCCCCAACTGGAATTTTATGCATCAATGCTGTACACCATAAAGCTGTTGATCCACTGAGTGATTTAGGTACAGAAAGGAATAAACTAATAGAAGACACTATGTACCTTCAGACTTCTAGTGAGTTAACTGAAAGTTAATACAGAAAATAAGAAACCTGTCCTGATTTATCATTTCAGCTGAAGATAATATCACAGGTTTGTATGGGTATGACACTCAATGCCTTGACACATAGGGTTGGCTATCTGGAAAGAAAATAAAATGCCAATTTGCTAATCTATCATCTTCACTAGCACAGAACGAAAGATTCAAGAGGTACCACAGATCTGAATTTCTCAAATTCAGTAAGTTACATTAAAAATGAAATGAGATAATTCCCCCACTCAAAGGTTTATATTATATCTTGCATATAATTACTCTCCTTTAAATTACTGTATTTCAGACAGATGTGCACCATATGTCTTTAAAATATTTTGGTTTTATTTATTATTTAGAGAATTCCACTGTTTTCCTTCCTGTATTAAGGGAAAATCTATAGCTCAGCTGTCCTGGTGTCTTTCTCCACAGACTAATTTTGTAGAAAGAATCTGTAGGTTTGTCCCACTGCTATATGAAAGATTAATAATTGTATCATTCAGGAAATCTGAAGCCAAATGACATCTGCAGCTCTACATGTGTTAATTTCTCATTCAGTCAATATTTTTGGTTTAGGGAATTAAAACAAATTAATCTTATAATTAATGTGACTTTCTTTCCTAGGCTGAGAAATCTTCAGGAACTATGGAGTTTTCAGAATAAGTGGCACTTTCTTAAAATAAAGCCAGACAATAATTACTTTAAGAAGTCCTCCATCTCCCAGATTTGTTTTGTTCCCAATAATAAGGAGGAATGCAACTGCACAAGCTTCGTAATTTGTTTCACATCTGTGAACCAGGAGTCTTCATGGTGGTTCCAGTAACCAGAGTGGATACGAGCGCTGGCTCGGGGAGAGAAATTTCTTCCAGTTGCAAAGATCCCAGAAGTGCCTACTAGTTTGCTTCTACCCTCCCACTTAAAATATCCACCTGCTTCTGGTGGGTAAATCACGGGCAGAAACACCTTGCCAGTATTTTGGTTCTCTCCAAAAAGCCCCGCTGAAAGAGCCGACCTGGGATCGCAACGGAGAAGTCAGGAATTTCTCTATGGGAAAATGTGTGAGTTTGCAAGGAAAAGAGCTGTGATGCTGGGAGTTAATTGCAATTCATGCTAATATTCCTTATTAGCCTCAGTTTCCCCTGGGCAGGTTGTTGTGGGTGCTTTATCAGTGGTCCCTAGAAGCCCATCCTGTACCTGATGCTGAGCTATTCCCAGCTCATCCCGAGGTAGACCCAACCACCCCCCTGGACCGAGCAGGCAGCCTCACCAGACAGAGCCACCACACTTCCAGGGATCTTTCCAAGCGCTTCCCAGCCCCGCTATCAGCTTTGCAGTCACAAAAAGTCCTTCCAGCAACGGATCTGCTTTCCCTCTCCCTTTCCAGAAGAGACCAGGGGTCCCAGAGGCAGCCAAAAGTGGAGGATGCTGTTGGAGCCACATTGTCAAGGAGCTGGCAGGAGAACACGGAGCCTTACAGCTCGTGGAAGCCACATAAGCTGCACATATTTAGGAAAACTGATAGGAATTGGAAGTTGCAGCTTTGTTTAATAGGTGGGGAAGAACAGAAGGAAAATTTGGCACCCAGAAGGAATGCTGAAAGGAGAAACGTTTCCTCTGCACCGGAGCCTCTCTTATGGCTTTTCTGCTGTAGGTGATCCTCCTCCCCTATCTATCCCCTTTTAAAATATTTTGCTTTCAAACTGACAGATTTCAATGCCACCATTTGTGGCTCCTGTAGCTTTTCTACTGGGGAGGTCATCTTACTCGATTTATCAGTTCCTGGGACTTTTCCACACCAAAACCTTTCTATTTTCAGTGAAGACCTACAGAAAGCTTCTGCCACGTGGCACCTACAGATTGCAACGTTTAATTATTCTTCCGAGTTAGCAAAGGTACAGCCACTCCTGGTAGAAAAGCAGTAAATCGCACGGGACCACCTCTTGACTGCATCAAAAAGAAGAGAGCTCTGTTTCTTGGCTGACATGGAGAAAATCATATACAATCCAGTCTGCCTTACTCAGCAACAACTGCTAAACACACCAGATTGTCATAGCAGTGATCGTGGAAAAAGATGAACACAATATGGAATGTCTGTTCTGTAAAGATCTGCTCAAAATGACGTGCACTTTTGGCTGCATCTGTTGCATTTCTGAGCTTTATTAAACAGTATTAATTATATTTCCTTAAGAAGAGCTGCAAAACTGCAGAAAAGCCTGATATTAAAATGCAAACTTTTCTTTTAAGCTATTATGCGTGGGGGAAAATGAAGCAAATGTGATTCTAGGGTCTGGCTTTATTGCTTAGTGTAGGTATTTGAAAAGCTCTTGTATTTTTACTTGATTTGATATGCATCCGGTAAAGGAAAAATAAGAACAGGGCATGGTACGAAGATGCTCAAAATTTCATTCTAAGTACATGAAAACATCAGGAATGACCAAACTCATGCCACAAATCGGACACAGACACCACACCTAGACTGGGATTTGAGAGCCATCTCCATGTTAAGCTGCCACACACTAAATTGTTTTACTCGGGATTTTTTATTTCTGAGGCTAAAACCTGTTGTAAGAGAGACATCTGAATCCTTGGCTGAGGTTTGGTGGCCTGGGGATGGAAACGTGGGCCAGGGTTCAGCCCGATTTACTGGCTCCCTTTTATAACCTGAAATAAAACTTTCAGGACTGTCCTTGGAACGGGGACTGGGAGGGTGGTGGTACCAGTAGCACCAGTATCGAGCCTCCATTATCTCTGCCTTAGTTTTTCTGTTTATGAAATGGGTGTGACAGTATTATTTTTTCACCACAGAAGGGTGCTGTCAGGATTAATTGATGACTTGACATCCCTCTTTTCAGCCTCAAACTGATTAAAAAAAACCCCTGACTTCATAGCACCACGATGGTGCCTCTCTGTACAACCAACGGCCACAGTCCTCAAAACAACCTTTTGCTCTACAGGGATTTTGTAGAATCAGGAATTCAGCCTGAGCCCTCCAGGACTACCCAGTGCTGGAACTGGAAAGAAAGTGCACAGAGACCAGGTAAATTGGTCAGTCCCTGGGGCTGCAGGATGCCCATATCCCTGACCAGTAATGTAAAGCACTTAAAAAATAAAATAAAATATAATAAAATAAAATAAAATAAAATAAAATAAAATAAAATAAATAGCAGAATTTGTCCCTTTACATTATTCAGTGCACATGCACCTCTTGAATTTGAGGTGAATCTTGAAATTCAGTAAGAGACCCATATGGTCTTCTGTGCTTTAGGTTTAATTTTTTAAGTATTTGCAAACGTATCATACATGGTAATAATCCCAGTTATTTAGGATTTGGAGGAAGACACATAGGGAATTATAAAGTAGAAGAGCTATGGAAAAGAGTCAGGACTTGTTCTAAGGGGCAAAATAAATGCAGTCTATTAAAAAAAAAACAAACTCTGTAGTTTATGCAAGATAATCAGTAATGTGAAAGTGATAAAGCGGGGGAGAAAGTCTCAGTATTTGAGAAAATAACTGCTTGTGACAGCAACAGCCCTGTCATGCCACCTCTTAAGGTGCTACATATTCTGAAAGGGTTACAAATAAGCTCAGCTAAAAGCAATATTAAAAGGGTTGATCTTAATCTGCTTAGGGCATTCAGCACGGGAGATTTGCAGTGGGAGAGAATCCCAAATTGTGAGGGCACACAGCAGTATTTCACTTTTTACAGTGCCTTAAATCCAAGCAGTTCAAACTGGGTACAATCTCCTTCTGCCTCCTTCTTCTGTGAAAGCACCTGAATGTCAGATGAGCAGAGGTGGGAAGTGGCAAAACTGAACCAGGTACAAAATCTTCAGAAGTTAAACTAGCATTTTAATTTTTATTTTTATTTTTTTAGGCTATATACCAAGAGGAAAAGCACGGGGTCCTGCCCACCTGCAATTATTGCTAGAAAACGGCTGACAAAATAGGCCACTGAAGTATCACTCGTGATTTATGAAGGTGGACCCAGGGAGGAGAGAAAGGGACAGGGGTCATCAGCCAGGGAAAGGCAGAGCTGTAGCAGGGCACAGGAAAGGCAGGGATGGGGCTGGGGAAGGCCGTGAGCACAGAATCAATAATTAAAAGCAAAGGAAATGAAGTTTCTAAGACACAGTCCTTGAGGTGGATGACTACAGTCCTTTAGTTTTGGGCAAGAGGAGTAGCGAGGAGTTGGCAGCAAACAGGGCAGATGAGATGGGGAAAACAAAAGGCAAAAGGGAAGAGAATTATAGAATCACAGAATGGTTACAGTTGGAAGGGACTTTGAAGATCATCCAGTTCCAACCCCCCTGCCCTGGGCAGGGACACCTCCCACCACACCAGGTTGCTCAAAGCCCCATCCAGCCTGGCCTTCCAGGGATGGGGTAGCCATAACTTCTCTGGGCAACCCATTCCATTGCCTCACCACCCTCACAGGAAAGAATTTCTTTCTAGTATCTCATCTCAATCTCTCCTCTTCCAATTTAAAGCCATTACCCCTTGTCTTGTCACTCCACTCCCTGACAAAGAGTCCCTCTCCAGCTCTCCTGTAGCCCCCTTCAGATACTGGAAGGCTGCTCTAAGGTCTCCCTGGAGCCTTCCCTTCTCCAGGCTGAGCAACCCCAGCTCCCTCAGAAGTGCAAGAAGAGAAAAAAAAATTAAAAATATACAAATGTTCAAGCTGAAAACTAAAAAAAAATGATGGCATATACAAAGTAAGAAAAAACATAAATAGAAGGTAAAATAGAAGAGAAAATGGAAAAGGCAAAATGAAAGAATACAGAAGCCGCAGAGAGTGCTGTCAGTGATAGAGAAAAAAGTTAGAAAATAAATAGTAAAGATATAATTAGGAAGTAAAACCAAGACTGGGTGGTAATTAAAGGAGAAGAACAGAAGAGGAAGAGAATAAAGAGAGCAAAGGCTCGCAGCGGTGCTATCTGGGAAGCACAGGACAGTGAAGGATGAAGAACTAAAGCATCAAAAAGGAAAAGGGGAAAAAATCTGCAAAATCCCTTTTAAAAAAACAGATTTTTGAAAGAATGAAAACGTAGCAAAGCGGTGGCAGAGGGTGGTGGGGCGAGAGCTGAAGTCCCCCTCCCCCGAGCGCCAGGAGCTGGTCCGCGCCTTCATCCCAGTAACGTCCCCCCCTCGTTTGGGTGATAACAGCAGGAACTTGAAGCTCTTGGCTGTTTTCACTGATAGGGCACAGACACGGGGAAGGCAAGGGAGGATGCCACCGGCTGATAAGAGGACTCATATGACACCAGCCTCCTGTTGACCCTCAGTCTGCCCAGGGTGTTCTCAAGAAGCGAAGAGCAGCACATCAGTAAAAGGTCCTTGCATGCACACTCTGCCAAACTAAACATGGGGCTCCTTTTCACGCCAAACCTAACTTAAAGAACAGTATCAGGAGTTGTTTTTTTTCACTACGCTGTACTATTTACTGTATTACACTTGGATATTTTACCATAAATCTTGAGCTTGGCAAAACTGGAATGTAGGTGTATTATAATCTGACACTGTCAGAAAGCAGCAGTGTCGTCACAAAAAAATAAACCTGGCCTTCAAAACAGAGAATTGCAGAATTCTGGTCTTTTCCTGACACTGATTTCCCACGAGACGGCTTTGCCCAGGTTTCCCCCATCTGTAAAATAGGGCTTTACAGGAGCTTTCATTTACAGAAACGTGGCGGGGATCGGAGTCAGTAAATACTTCAGGAGGATAATATTCTTCTTAAAGTATGAGGACTCACATTACAAGCCTATTCAATATACCAAATGAAATACAGACTAGTAATTATTTTCACAGCGGACTTTCCTAAATCAAATCATTTCAATATACATTTTCTATGTTAGGATTGCAAGAAAAGAAAAGGAAAAAAAAAAAAACCCACAAAACAACACCAACAAAATTTAAAATTCTAATACCAAATTTCTGGTAACGACGCTCATAACTGCAAAAGGGGAAATATTACTGCTGGGAAAGAGCTACGAGAAAAGAAACAGGGGAAAAAGAAATAACTATGAGAATGTAAACATGAAGGAAAAGTTAATTGTTTTCCATTTATTCAATTTATCACAGCATTTTCCCATCTTTTTGCATTTCCAATATGAGATAGAGGTAGACTGTAAATATGTAGTTAAGTCCAATGAGTTTTCTTCTGCAGCTGATACGCTTACAGAATACCTCTGCTGTAATTGTGCCTCTAAACATTGTCTGGCACCATCAGCATCAAAAGTCACCACAATATCTAATACCCCCTCAGTTAACAGAAAATGGAGTCAAGTAGAAAGAAGTGGTTCTGCATAAGTGTCACTGGTGGAAAAAAAAAAAAAGAGAGAGAGAAAAAAAGAGGACCCTACAGAATAAATCTCAGCTAGTGCTTTGGAGGCCCCGATGCCTTGCCTGCGCTTGCAAAACACCTCAGCAAGCCAAGGAATTGAAAAGTGGCACCAGAGAGGCAAAAAAGCAGCCAAACAGTACTGGCAAATACAGTGTTTTATCTTCTGTTATAGCCCGTGATGTATTTACAGTGAGGAGCGTGTATTTTTACCTTCTGATTTTTTCAAATTGCTGGCCTGAGAAAAATGGGTGGCATTTTGCTTTACGCTGGAAAAGCATTTTCTCCTATCTTGTGTTATCTGGAAGAGATTCATAAAAAAACCCAAGAACCTTGGGAGTTTATTGTTTAGATCCTTCTTCTTCTCCCCTCACAATTCACGAAGAGAAAACTCAAAATAAAATACTGCGTATTCTCTAACCAAAGAAACCTCGGAATCAGCATCAGTCATCCAGCCTCCTGCTTATTTCCTAAAGAGAGATTAACCTTTGAAGACAAAGACCAGCGTTTGGTCTCGGTTACCTTGGTGTAAAAATCAATGCACTTTTATTCAGAAGCCTTTTCCTTTCTGTTACTCTGACTCAGAAATTCTAGGTTTTCACGAGTATAGGGTTCAGGTAAAAAACATTTTACATGACTTGTCAACACACCCCAATAGCTCCTAAGGAACTACCCCCAAGTAGTTTCTTTAAAAAGAAAATAAATATTAAAATTAACTTCCTTTTGTGTTTCAAAGGTAACATAACAGACAGTTTCCTGTTGTTGTGAGGCAAGATAAAATAATCTGAGTGACCCTGACAGCCCTGATAACCATACACAATATATCCTATTGTAATTCAATGTACTGTAAAGAAAGTCACGTCACGGTAATAACAGATGGGTATGAATATGATAAAGGTGGATAAAAACCTGCTCGGGTTGTTCTTTGGAAGAACAGAAGAAGAATCAAACGTAAATTACTACATGACTACACATTAGGCTGGGAACGGCAACGATAGAATCACAGAATCATTCAGGTTGGAAGAGACCCTTGGGATCATCGAGTCCAACCATCAGCCCCACTCTACAAAGTTCTCCCCTACACCAGATCCCCCAACACCACATCTCAACCACTCTGAAACACATTCAGGGATGGGGACTCAACCACCTCCCTGGGCAGCCCATTCCAGGCTCTGACCACTCTTTCTGGGAAAAATTCTTTCCTCATGTTCAGCCTAAACCTACCCTGTTGTAGCTTGAAGCGATTCCCTCTCATTCTATTGCTAATTATCTGTGAGAAGAGACCAGCACCAACCTCTCTACAATGCCTTTTCAAGTACTTGTAGAGAGTGGTGAGGTCTCCCCTCAGCCTCCTCTTCCTCAAACTGAACAGTTCCAGCTTCTTCCATCACTCTTCATAAGATTTATTCTCCAGGCCCTTCTCCAGCTCCGTTGCCCTCCTCCGCACTCGCTCCAGCACCTCGAGATCTCTCTTGTGTTGAGGTGCCCAGAACTGAACACTCAAGGTGTGGTCTCACCAGTGCTGAGTACAGGGGGACAATCATCTCCCTACTCCTGCTGGTCACACTATTTCTTATACCAGTCATGATGCCATTGGCTTTCACGCCCACATGGGCACATACAATCCCACCATGCGACACCCTCTGTGATTTCCATGGTGGACCCATGTCACCAAACTATAACCACTTCATACTGCACCAGGCTCAAGAAATAAGTTCTGGTACTCAACTGGTAATAAACTCCAAAAGGAATTAGCTCAGGTACTCAACACAACTCATAATTTTTTTGGATTTGTGAAGCTGTCATCTCCAAGGATGAAGCTCCTAAGCAGGAACTTTCCTGGCACCAAGACCAAAGGTTGAAACTCATTATCCAACAAGATTAAAGTAGCTACAAATCTCACTGCTTTCAGAATGAGGAATCAACTCCTTTCACTGAGTCAAGTTTTTGCACAAATCCAACGGAGAAAAAAGCAGAGATCACAGGACAAAGGGAGGAAGGAAAAGGCTGAAAAGATGGAGAAAAAGCAAGCAGGAGAGGAGATGGCAGCAAAGGCAGAAGAGAGTCAAACAGTTGCAGCGTGGTAAGAAGAGGAAACTCATTAAAAAGAGCTTTGAAGGAAGAAATGTAACCCCTCTATTATTGGTGAAAATTAGATCATTTGCTTAGGAAATATTTGATTTTCGTCTCTTGGAGGGGATTCACACACTTTGGTCAGGGGTGCTGTGAATTACAAAGGGGGCTGGTGGCACCATCTGCTAATTTTGCCTGGGATTTCTTATTACAAAACCTCTTCTGTCCTTGTTAATGATGTTTCTCAAGACGGAGGCTATCTTGGAATATCATCTTCTAGAAAAAATCTGTTTTCCAGAACAAGACTTCTTTAAAAAAAAAACCCAACACCACAACCTGGTAAAACTGCAAACCATACCTTGCATATACTAAATTTCAAATAAGTGTCTATTTTAAGTATTTGAACCTTGTTTTGCTTTACAACAAAAACTGAATATCTGGATGTATTTAATTTTGAGTCAAAGATCTGCTTGTTGTTGTATGTGTTGGAAGTCTTCCTAAAAATGTAGCCAAGCCTTTGAAAAACTTCTTTTTGCGCCTGGTCACTGATGGGTCCATATGTCTTGGGCACACCTTAGGCTAAAGCTGAGCCAGCCAGTCCTGTTGTCACAGGTCAGGCTGATAAAAGATCTAACATCCGAAAACACAGCTCTTGTCTTCACTTTCAATGATTCCTCTACTGGATTCAGAATAAAGCTACTGGATTTTGCTGAATAAAAAACTGTTTGAAATAATTCAAAATATTTATTGAGGAGAAAATGGCAGATTTGGTTAAGAAAATAAAGTGGTTTAAGAGAAGGGCTGAAGATGTAGAAAGTGGTAACAGTGGATGTGTGCTTTTCTAGCTTGACTAAAACTCTCAGGTGTGGACTAGAATAAAGCAAAGGGGACAAGTAAGATCTGATCAATACGACTGGCTATGCAGGAATAGCGTGGCTATTCACATAGAAACAGTGAACTGAGGGAAGAAGTAGAGGAGATGGGGAAAATATACAACACAAAATATACAACATGGGGCAAAAATGCGATATGCTGAGTAAGGACACCAGTATAAGAGACCAAGAGGACAACACAGTCAGGTTGGACAACGGGGCTTAGGAAAAAACAATGTGTTGTAGAACAGAGACAGGTTGAGAAACTGGGGAAGATTAAAATTGGATTGAATTTGCTGCACAAGGGGACTACGAGAGGAGACGCATGAGGAACTGAGCACTGCAAAGAGAAAAGGAAGAGGTTTGAAAGAGAAAGGCCAAGACCAGGCTGGGTGAAAGGAGCAGGAAAAGATTGTTTTGGTGGCAATGGGTGGAAGGGTGTAAACCCGCTTCCCTCCTCGGAGAGGAGGAGTCCTACCAGTTCACATGCGTTTCTGTTCAAAGACTTGGGTTTTGCAGTTGTACCGGAGGAGAAAGACATCATAAAATCCATCTCCCATCATGGGAAAAGGGAGAGACAAGCTTTTGTGACAAATTGATACTTCTATTTCACATCTATATAACCTTCAAATGTCCAGGTGCTGCAGCTGGTAGCCTTCCGTTAACTCAAAATCAACTTTGCAACCATGGCTGAAACACTTATTCTAACAGGTTTGAGGGGAAGCCACTAAAGTGGCTGCCCTATGAGCATCTGGATAGTACAGAGGGAGTAAAGAAGGAAGGTTTCTCTTCCAGTCTGATGCAATAGTTTATTACTTGCCCGTCAGGCAAGACGTTCCTTCAACATTGACTTTGCAGGAGTGGGAAAAGGATTTACACCCTTTATGTTGCTCTAAACAGAATGAGAAGCAGAATTGGGCCTCGGAGCTTAAATATAGCAAAGAAAGTAGAGTGCTCAGTAGAAGGGAAAGAAATAAACTTATTTGGGGAAGCAGTGAGTAAAAAAAAGAAGTTTTATTTTAATACGATTCCTTTCCTGCCTATTAAGTTCTCCAGTATCAGAATGAAGTCTGCTAAAAGTTAGTAAATAAAGGCTTTCAGGAGAGCTTTATTAAATCACTTATGACTTATCAAGTTAAAACTCCCACTCAGATATCTTAATAAAACTTTCAGGGAATATATTTAATTTTCCTGGAAATCAGAAGCCAATTACAGAGTACAGGAGTTACTGTCTGCTACGCCACTGATCAGCTTTCTGTAAATAGAATATTTACCAACAACTTGGATTTAGTTCCCTAAAGTTTCGGTTTCTGAAGGTCAAATAACTATGTAACTGCTTAATAAAGAAGCAAAGAAGTACCTCTAAATATCTCCAAGCTCTGATGGGCTTATATTCTGCTCCTTAGGTGAGGTATTAGCAAAGCTTATTTATTTTCATTTCCAAGGCTTTTATTTGCTCATTCCCTTGTGGTAAAGCTGATTTCCATGATGATTCCCTTCTTAATTTTAATACCCTTTTTACTCATCATATAGACATAAGAATTTTCCATAAAATAATGAAACCCTTCCAAAGGAAATGAAGACAACCAGGAGAGGAAAGTAAACTACAGCTGACTTTTTTTTTTCTTTTTCTTTTTCCCAATTAATTGATCCGCTGTCATATGCATATATGAAAGATTTTTTTTAATGAAAGGAAAATAAGGTTAATTAACATAAACCCCCTCACTCCTTGAGATGTTGAATTCTGTATTTTATCCATGCTGCCTTAAGTGCCTTGATTTCCCAGTAATGACCTAGTTCTCCTAATGAGTAACATTAACCCCTGGCTGTAGCTGTCCAGGACTTAATTGTCAACTGGAGCTGAAATAGGAGAGTTTGCCGATCAGCAGGTATGTGGTATATTAACTCATGTCATTTCAGACCCTAATAAATAAATCTGTTGCCAAGGCAACAGGAACATCAGCTGTATCACTTTTTCCTTTTTTACTCTCTCCCCCCCCCCCTCCCTTTTTAAAGGAAACTGCCTTTCACACCGAGCTTTTAGAAAAGGAAATTAACTACATGTAACCATAATTAGAAGAAACATCGTTTCCCATCCCAGAAAACGTATCTATGTTAATGAAAAAAGGCGTTCAGAGAAGAGGACTACTTTCTCCTGCGACCAGGGTAACTGAAGTGATTTCCCTCCACTGAGGGAATGCAAGCGGAAGGATGCATCTGAGTGAGAACAGATCGCAAAGTCTTTTAGCTCTTTGTCTTTCCGAGAGCAAATTCCTGCTCCTTTAGCACGCTGCTGATGCCAACCAAGCAAACTGCTTCAACTACTCATCAGGAGGCCCAGGCCATGGAGACCATGGGAGAAAAAAATTATCCCTCACACCCAAAGACCTTCACTACCCTCCGTGAAACTTTCGGTAAGACTGAGCGACAGTCTTTTAGGAAAGCTAAAAAATACCCCATTTTTGGCTCCTGGGAATTGTACCCACTACTGAAAATTCAAATACCTGATTTAAACACAATTCTTGCATGGGAAAAACAAGAGGAACACAAATATGTCTCTGAAGGCACATGAGTTCTAGTGCACAGGAGCTGGTAACTCACTTTCTGCCTCAGTTTCTTTGCCTCCAACACAGGATCCTGAATACTCGGGTTTGAGACTACGAGATTCGAGGTTTTACAGAAAGGCAAAGCATACATGAGTGCAGGCAGTAGGAATATTTTTGTGATCCATAAGGTTTGGGAAGGAAGATCTTGTTTGGGGGTGATGTGCTGCTGAGGTCCCTCAGAGCCTCGCAGGGCAATGTCACAGCCCTCGCTTAATTCCTGTCGTTCTGTCACTGGATGAAGACTTTGTCTTAAATTTTTCAGAATCGATAGGTTTACATTTATTTTGTGACTGCAGGACAGCTCTTCTGAACCTGGAGTCACCCATATCTCAATCAGAGACCAGGAGGGAAGGGAACCCAAAAGAGGTTCTATAAGGCCAATTATTGCTCTCGCAACACTTACCATAGGCTCTGCTCATACTATAAACATAACAAACTACCCAAAATTATGCCTGGCTTTTCAACTGAAGAATACAGAGGTAACACAAAGCATCTTTTTTGCCATTATTAAAACTAGAGGTGCTTTCTCCTCTGGACTGTCCACCTCTTATAGTCATTCATGAAAACATGCTACAAGAAAGGGGGAAAAAATGATGCTGAGATGTCCACTACAGCAGGAGAACTTTCACATCTGAGAGGTCTTCGTTGCACAGTGAACTTTTCTACAAGCTCTTAAAAACAGTGATCAAGGAATAGTGCATCTGGCAGGGTTCAATACCCCACATCCCCGGTCATGGGAAGAAATGTCAAGGTTGGACTTCACTGAATGAACATTCAAGGAACAGATAACATTTAAATCAGTATTTCATTAACTTTCTGATTTGTTACTTGTGAAAAAAAACCCCAACCACTGCCTGCTGTCAAACTTCACTCCAGCTTGCACGCCACTGACTTGCACAACTACTTTCTTTTCGCTTTGGGTGTGCAAAAAGTAAGGGTGTCAGCTCCTACTTAACCAGGTGTCCCTCTGTACACTTCCATGTCACTGGTCACATCGTTTTCTTTGGGAGTACTCCACAGCTTTTCTTAGACACAGCTAAAAAGTTTCCATTTTGAAATTGTTATTTGACATCCCACGGGCTTTTGATTGTTTCTGGTACCTTTTAGAAAAGACTTGCAATGAAACACTTGCATTTTGAGCCTTTGTTTTCAGTCTGTCTTACTCATTCACCACGTTCACCTTTTGGGGTTAAATCTGCCAGAATCGGTTGCTTTTCAGAGATGAGTTTTCCCTGCAGGAACTCACTCCCAGCACGGATCTGGAGCCAAGATCTCCACTGCTTTCCCGTGCAAAGGGACACAACAGATCTGGTCAGTTGTGATTTCCCTGAAACGGGGGGGTGGTTCTACTTCCCTTTGACAATTCACAACCTCTGCCATCCTCATATGACATCAAGCAAGTGGCCACCTGGAAGACAGGAGTAGGACCACAGACCTTTCTTCTACATGCTCTCTGCAGGCTCCTTACAGGGTACCTGTTGAGGTTTATGTCACTTATGGGTCCCCAGAGGTGATTTCTAGGCACCTATTCTTTCGTCTTTTGCCGAAAAAGGGCAAAAGATGGGATAAACTTTGGTCCAAAGTATTTGACAGGATGAGGAAAACATGGCTTGGGTATGGGGTTCACTGTATTCTCAAGTGTATCTGTGTTAAATAGTTTTGAATTTCAAGACCAGGTTGGATGGGAGTTTGAGCAACCTGTTCTAGCGGGAGGTGTCCCTGCCCATGGCAGGGGGGTTGGAACTCAATGAACTTTAAGGTCCCTTCCAACTCCAACTATCCTACGATCCTACGAATTCTGAATTCGAAGGCAAAGTGTAACTACACAAATTCTGTATTGCCTTGCCAAGATGAACAAAACCCACTCCTTCCAGACTCCTCTCCCTCACGCTCAGCTCACTGATGAAGAGCTGCCCCATCACAGAAGGCACAGCACTGACCGCACCATTTTGGGGCAAGACCTTTCCAAGCTCTCGATCCTGAGTGAAGGGCATCAGGTCCTCATGGTGGACAGCAATGGTGATGACAAACCAAGCTCTCCTCCGTGGACTCAGTTCTTCAGCTCTTTGATTTTGCGATACTCTACAACCGGGCACAGCGCTATCTCTGTACACACCGTTTTCCCTTAGACCAGATAAATTTTGCAATCTAGATTATTATTTTCTTCTGAATTTCCTCATCGTGACTTCCACCGCCGTTCCTCCCGCTCACGTATCTCCTGCCCCACGTCCTTCCCCATGCTCTTGTCACACGCTGGTACGTAGGGGCACGAGATAATGGGCTTATCTGATCTTCCACGTGAATTGATAGTGGCTATTTGTTTGCATGCGTGTGTAAATTCTCGCTGATTCCCCGTGTGATCTTTTATCGCGCCCGTACAATTAGCGGAGGAAGAATTGATTACTGACAACTTTTCTCTTATCAAGTCTTTTAACTGCTGAGATGATACAGTGGGCACGGGGCAAAAAGAAAAACCATCAGGCGAGGGTGAATGCCTTGAGTTGAAAGAAACACTGCAGGTCTTCTCCGTGAAAGAGCAAAGTTAAGAGGTTCCAGTCCCATTAACAAAATCATATATGTGTCACCTGGATGACATGACTGTGGCTGGGGTGCCATTCTGCCATGATTGAATGCAGAAAGAGTTGAGGAATACGCTGGTGTACCCTAAGTACAGCAAAAATAGCTTTGACAAGAGCCTGTGGTCCCGTTGGGTGACACTGAGAAGGGATAATGTTCATGTCTAAATGCTGGTGGATGGGTTTTTGGGGAGAGAGGAGGATCATGCCACACCAGTCAATGCCACCTCAATGTACTCATCCTTCTCCAAACGGGTCTTTTATCGCTTTGCAATGAAAACCTGAGGGACAGCACGAAGTTCTGGTCAAATCCAGGAACTTCATCCATTGATCACCAGAATTCAGTTCTCCGGTTCCACCAGCAAAGCCCATTTGCACACAGGGAGGAGTAATTCCTCGGCGTAGCCCTTTCAAGAGAGCAGCTGGTGAACCCCTCGCAGCCTTTTATCCCCATCCTTGGCCATAAGTCATTGCTACCAGCGGCGCCACACTATAGACGCTTAGAACAAAACATTAAAGACTGGGTGAGAGAGGAGAAAACAGACAAATCTACGGAGAACCCAGCTATTCCACTAAAACACCCCCTGTTATTTATCTGCAGTCGGCAGAAGTTGCTCTGTGTAATCCTCAAGAGGAATTGGTGGGGTGGTGGGATGGAGTGGAGGGGCAGGGATGGCGTCGAAGGGCCTGTTCTCACGCAAAGACGACACTGATTTCAAGGGAGAAGGGGTCTGCTCGAGGACATCACTTCAGGCTGGGAGGTGTTTACCCAGCGGGCAGGGCCTGTGTTGGGCAGATGGGGCAGGAGAGGTGTTGGGGCAAACGCCGCATTTGAGGGTAATGGTGGTCCCCTATAACGCAACGAGGTCAGTGCCGCTGCATCTCGAGAGGTTTTCTATAACAACAGCATGGCTGTTATACATATATAAATATATATAA
>VXBJ01006926.1:7419-33686 GCA_013400055.1 Nycticryphes semicollaris
AATGCTTGAAAACACCTAAAATGGGGACAGTGACACACGCTGCAGTGCAGAGGCTTGCACACCCACGTTCCTCAGGCTGAACTTCAACAACGAAACCTTCGCTGTTTCACCTTCGCCCCAGTTCCCCAAATCTTACAGGTACAAACCCGAGGTGGGGTACATGTTACTATCCCTTCTAGTCCCTCGTGTCTGCTCAGAAGACTTCATTACCTAGTAGCAAGAACTACAGCAGAAACGAGCGGTTTATTCCAGCGCTGTATTTGTTTTGCAAAGGCTCCTGGTGGCTCTTTCCAGCCGCTGGTTACATTCTGTCTGCTGCTGCGGCTCGAAAAACCTGTTTGTGTGACCATGGTTACAGGGCAAGACTAGTCATTCAGGACTTGAAGTATTACATGAGCGAAACTACTTTTCTTTCAAGTGACACTCCTTGTTTTCTGGGTGACAGCGCATATTAGCATTGCAGAAAAGACTGCATTTCTCTTTCCCGACTTAACAGAAGCTCCAGGGAGTTCTGATTAATATTTGGGTTGTATTCAAAGCAAAGATGGAGAGCAGGTGAAATCCCTTCTGTGTTACAGCGATAGTCTGTTATAGATTAGTGACACGAAACCAAGACTTGGAACGTAGCGGGCAAAAAATTCATTAAGAAATAAATCAGTCTAGACAGCAACCTTCATCTAAAAACCATCTGTTTTAATTCCCCTTCAATCCTTCAGTTGTGGAGCATTAGAGGAGGTTTACACACAGCCGTTCTCACCTTCCTTCTATGTTTATTTCCAGCATTTCCCACCTACTATCCAATTAATAATGGGCTCTGCCTTTACCAGAAGGGCTGATTAAAGCTAGGCATACCTCAGCAAGACCTCGTTTGCTCCTCCCTGGGTTCTGGGTGTTATCCAGCTTTGGTTTCGTGTCCGCCCCATGATCTGTCTTTTTCAAAACCAGGCAGTTGCACACACATCTCTCATTAGCTTCCCTATAGGAATGGCCTGAGATGTCCAAACACTCTGCAGATGTGTTGCCTCTCTAGGTTTTGTACCCACCGCTGGCATCCCTGGCAACCTGACCCAAGGAGAAGCTCGGGAAACTCCTTAGTTCAAGGCTCAGCTCTCCAGCTGTGCACAATTTCCCAGACTGAGTTGTACAACTGACATCTCTTTTTACTCAGCAGGTGGTTAGTAGCAGGTCAGGAAAGCATTAATGATACAGAAGCTCACTTCCTAGCACAGATCTACCTACTGATCCAAACCTGCAACACAAACAAGTTCTAAACTTTGCCCTGATCCTGTAAGTAAGCAATGTCCCCTGGTTCCCACACCAGCCCTTGCTCTGGGAGATAGAAGTGAAAACAAAAAGCCTTACTTATCATCCTTTTCATAGATGTTGAGCCCCAAGGCATCAACCCCCAGCCAAAGGTCAGTTCCTTTCTTATTCTTGATTTCAAAGTAGTTAATTCCATACATCTCCAGGTCTTGAGCAATCTTCAGGTATTCCAGCATGGCGTTCTCTCTGGTAGAGACAGGAAGGAGACCAAACATTAGCTTCTCATTTACCAGTGTCAGAAAGCACAAAGCCCTCAGAAGAAACAAGTAACTTTTCCTAAACGCTCACAGCAAACAGAGGAGTTAAAAGTGAACATTCCTCATTTGGGACTTGCTATAGAAGTTATGATATTACATCTATGTACAGAGCACTCCCATTTCCCAAGCCCTAGTGTTTCCAGACAGAGAATTAGCAACATTCATCTCTCTCAGGATTCATCCTTGTCTCAAGGTACAGTCCGTAGGAAAGGTACAGCATCTGAACTTTCCTCACCTGACAAGGCAAGTGCTTCAAAGAACATAAGGTTAGACATACATCTTTACTTCCCTCCCTCTCCCCCCCAAAAGTCCTCACTGGTACACTGGACCTAGGCCCAGAATCTTCAGGAAGCCACCCAAGACACTGTTCTCAGCACCGCTGCAAATATCCTGCTGTGTTTTACCACATGATTTGATGTTGGACTAGAAAAATACACACAAAGAGTTCCCCCCACACAGGTGACCCTTGGAATCTGTTTCTAAAGCATGTGGTGGAACTGCAAGCTTGAGGTAAATCAACCAGCAAGGAAGTGACCAGCCTAAGGACCCATGCAAAGCACTTACTTGAGCATGCCACTGTGTTCAGCATGCCACACCTGGATCCGCTCTTCCCACTGCTCTCTGGAGAGTTTATGCTGGTCCATCACCCTACACAAGGAAGGAGATAGCAGCAAGATTAGACTTTATCTGTTAATGCTGATCTTTGCTACAGTCTGACTGAAAAAAAATTAGCCCTGCACATGAAAGCCCTACTGAAACCAAGAGGAAGATCCTGCTCAGCCCAAAGATGCAGGCTGTGAAGAAAAGCGGTTCAGAATGAGCAAACCCCGCCCTGCAAAGCCATTCCAGTCATTGACCAGTGACATGAGGCTTAAGCAGAACACTGGAAAAGAATCACATACACGCTGTAGATACTACAGGGTTAAAGCAAAGATGATTAGGGGAGTGGAGCATCTCCCATAGGAGGAAAGGCTGAGGGAGCTGGGTCTCTTCAGCTTGGAGAAGAGGAGACTGAGGGGTGGCCTCATTAATGCTTATAAATATGTAAAGGGTGAGTGTCAGGAGGATGGAGCCAGGCTCTTCTCAGTGACAGGCAGTGATAGGACAAGGGGCAATGGGTACAAGCTGGAACACAAGAGGTTCCACTTAAATATGAGGAAAAACTTCTTCACAGTGAGGGTGATGGAACACTGGAAGGGGCTGCCCAGAGAGGTTGTGGAGTCTCCTTCTCTGGAGACATTCAAAACCCGCCTGGACGTGTTCCTGTGTGACCTGCTCTGGGTGTTCCTGCTCTGGCAGGGGGTTGGACTAGATGATCTTTCAAGGTCCCTTCCAATCCCTGTGATTCTGTGATTCTGTGAAAGCAAAAGTGCCATTCCTGGAATTAGCCACTGCTGCAGAGTGTCATCAGGAAGCGCACACAGAAGCCGTTTGTCTGATAACATTAACTTGTCCTGCGTGGGGATGGACTGAACAGCCTCAAGACATGCTGTTTAGTCAGATACTAGATTTTTAGGACTGTACATTAGGATTAAGGACACACAGCCCAAACTTCTCCAAGGCTGACACATTCTTGACTGAATGCTGCTCTTTTCTTCTTGAAGAGGAGACATCCATACTGCCAGTTACCAGCACGGTAGCAATGTTTAGGAGAGAAAAGCTGAATTCAAAAGTGTACTTCTTCCTCTCCCTAACCAACCCAAGGACAGAGCACAAAACCACACTCTAATATGACAGACAGAAATAAAAGAAGGAAAACACCCAGATGCACACTGCTCAATTAAAACAAACAAAGAAAAAAAGAATAAATAACCCATGCTTTTGGTGAAACTCTTTAAGTAGAATCCAAATTCTTGCCTGTTAAACAAAAACCCCCAAAAACAACCACCCAAACCACCACCACCAAAAAAAAAAATAAACACCAGACACAGCATCAACCAACTCCTTCACCTTTGGGGAATCAGACGCTCTGAATTGAGGTATCCAGGCTTGTGCACATCTTTGTTGTAATCTCCAAATTTGGCCTGCACTGCATAGGAGCCAAGAAGTACAGCTGTTTCAGGAGGACAGTAGATCTCATCACTGAGGATCCCTTCCTTCACCTGCAGGAAGAAGAGCTTCTGCGTGATGTCCTGGATCAGCTCTTCAGACACATCCTCTGGGAAGAACTTGGCGCGAAATCTGAACTGGAGGGGATTCTCCTTTCTGATTTCTTGAGCAGAGACCTGAGGACAGAGGCGACACCGCTGGTATGAGAAGACAGGGGAGATGCACTGTGTTTTCCAACTAAACCAGTTGGTCACTAGAGAATGATCTACATTGCTGTATCAACATCAGTGTTGTATGTGTTTGCCAGAGAACAGCTCCCTGACATTAAACAGGTATGTCACTGACTGTCCCACCAAGAAAAACAGTTCATACCCTCCTAAGAATTGCAAGTCTGCAAACAAGAGCATCTCAGAGGCATCAGTGCTGTTACAACCACCCAGCCTTGAAATGACCCATCTTTCTGATTAGTGCAACAACTGATCCTGCACAAAGCAGAGACTAAAACCATCACCAGCCAAGATGTTCCTCCAGTCATAACAAAAATAGCTGCTTCCACCCAACACAGTACAACATCAAGCTGCTGCTGTACCTCTGGCAAATGCTATAAAGCTTTCTGCAATTCACACAGAGAGAAACGGCAAACACTGTGCCACACCTCACCCAAACAGTTCTCCTGCAGGTCTGAAAGTTTTCTCTATAAATAGATATAAAGGCACGATCAACAACAGTTACAAGGTTTATAAAGTTCCAGGCAGTAACACATTAAGAATCGTGTCAGCTTTAACCTTTGTTCAGCAATTAGCCCAAAGTCTGTTACCTTTTTATCGAGCTTCAGCCAAGTCTGGAATCCCTTGTTGTCCACATACTGGAGACCAAAGTACCAGACTTCTCGCAGACCTATGGTTTTAACCACCTGAAACAGAAAGATTAGAAAAAAAAGTCAGTGTAGGTAACAGTTCACTTGAGGTCCAGGTGTCCTCTCAAGTCCGAGGCAACAGCCTAACCCTACTCATCTGGCATCTCTTCATTTCATCTTGTGCACAAAGATACACAGCTGCTGTAGTCGATGACAGCAACGTCACGGGCTAAGCTACTTGTCCCACCTATTTCCTAGGAGAAAACAATTCTGGGGAAACCAGGAGAGACAAACAGGGCAGGTGACAGGCCACCAACTGCCCCCCAGGTGGGGCTTCTGCTTGCTTGTATCTCCTGGCCCACAGTTTTAACTGTGCTTGGTGAAGCAGGCAAGTTACTTCTTTCACCAAAGCTTTTGGTAAGATCATCTCTAACGGTGTTAATACTAACTACAACTGGTTACCAGTACTAATGGCTCAAGTGATCTTGTCTTCCAGTCACCAAAGATTATTTGGCTGGAGGAAGCAACTGAGGGATGCTTCTACAGCTGCTGCCGCAAGCTCCCTGGGCAGTTTTGAGACTTTAAAGGAGCTGCAAGTATTCTTGGTCAAGAGTATTTAATTTCCTTTTTAAACTCACACAAAGGCTGTTTTTGAAGAAAAATAAAATACACGGATGGCCCAACATGAGGACAAGTTTCATTCCATACATTACAAATACTAAATAGATGAAAGATGCAGAAACAGCATCCCTTCACTGGATGGCACATTTACTTGTGCAAACAATCCTGAGTAGACACAATTCCTTTTCCTCAGCGGAGGAGATGGTCTAACAAGTGCCTGACCTCCTCCTGCTCTTGACCTCTTGTTCTTACAGCCCAGTAGTTCGCTGCCAGCTCATCTAACTGTAAAGCTTTGCTCCAGACAGAGACGAGATCTGGGAAGATCCACTACATACAGATCTGAATCCCTTCCTTGATCTGCAGAGCAGCCCCTCAAAAAGAAAGTGATGCAGGCATCACCATAGGGGGCTGAACCGAGTGGAAGGCAAGAGCTTTTTAAGATGACTTTGCAAGTTAAAGTGTGACAGACTTGAGAGAGTGTAGTTCCATGTGCTTCAACAAGTCTGATCTGTTTATTAATACTTAATTAGTTTGTTGTAGTTTCCCTTAAGTTTTCTTACTGGTGAGCTAGAAGCCAGTAGTCTGTACCTGGAAGCCAGAGCTTCCCGGAGTTAAGGGAGGTAGGGAAATTCTGATCAGAGAATTACTCTCTGTGACATTGTTGAATGACAGGCAATCTCTAAAATTCCGTGATATAAGCAGAGCAGTAAGATTGCGTAGTATGAAAGATGTAACTGAGCAAACATAACGTTTAAGGGTAAAGAGCCCAGTGCTGACTGGCTGAGGAAATGGGACAGCTTCATCACTAGACACAGCGGGCTGCATTCAGCAGCCTAACTTTTACATATTCTACTTCAGCAGGGCTGTAACTAACTAGTTATAACTAACTACAGCTCACGTTAGGGAAAAAAAAACCATCCAACCAACCAACCAAAAAAGATCCCAAAACCCACAACTTCTTTTTTTTTTTTTTTTAAGAAGAGCTGAGGTCTGAAAATACTTCAGCCTTTTCTTGACTAAAATTCCTTTCACCTCCTCCCCTGAAGTGGCTGGTTTCACAGAAAAGTTTGCTGATGGCCAGATGTATTTTTAGAAGGGTCAGGACTGGGCTTTACTCAGTTGAGCAGAACAGCAGGGTATGTTCAGAGTGGTGCTTCCTGTTGCACAAAATATGTGTTGCAACTTTGTTAAAGGAGAGTTACAGAAATCAAGCAATTCTCAGGCCATTATTTCTGAATGTCTCTTACAACAGAAACCAGTACGTTGCTTTTCGTATAAATCAAGTTAGAAAGCTTGCAGAAGTTATGACTCACGAGTTCTTCCCAGAACCTAAAGGCAAGGAAGGAGAAAGTGTTAAGCTAAACGCCACAATTTGACCATGTAGGTTCCAATACAAGGAATAAGAACATGAACGTTCTAGTCCATGTTCAGGGAAATGGTTTGTAAACCTCCTCTACAGCAAAACAAGGAAGAAATAAGAACCAAGGTGTTCTATTCAAGATGGCAGACACCTCCACCTCCTCAGACGCATGAAGCAGCAAATCTTAAGTCTGGCCATTCCACCCAGAAACGCATTTGCTCCCAGAAACTGCCAGTGACACACTCTCCTCCCTTTGAATCTCTTTTTCTTATGGCCAGGACAGAACACAGCAGCCAGGGAGGTTCTCCAGCCAGCTACAGAGACCACCGTATGGTTCTCAGGGCACCTCAGACCATTGCAGTGTAAACTCTGCACAGGTCTGCCTTGAGCAGTGCTAAACTCAATATTCACAGGTTTCTACCGTTTTCCCCTTGTTTATAAAAGGGAGTTATAATCCACTTTATGTGCAGGAGAGACTTATGCTGAAGCCTAAAGCACAAGGGTGCTGCCAGGGTAGTTTTGCTAGCTGACAGGAGGCCAAGAAAACTTCCTGTGTTTTTTAAAATAGGCTGCTTTTTCAATGCCCTTTTCCCCCCCCCTCCTCACCCCCAGCAGTGGTTCTGCAGTTCCAAGCTGGGCACTCCCCATACCTGCAAAAACCTGCCACCTCCATAGGCTTTATCTGAGTGTAAACTCCACTGGAGATAAGGGCCCGGGACAAGGCTTGCACAGCAGAAGCAAAGAGAGGATGTCACAACAGTTGCAACTAAACGTATGGTCTTCACCCTCCCTGCTTTTCTGCTGCACACTTCTGCCTTAGCCTTCTCTCGATGCACAGAAGTGCACTCCAACAAGGCAGGGACCACAGAACAGGAATTTCCAGTCATGGGTTTTAAACTCGAGCCACAGGATGTAAGGAGCAAGTCTTCATGAGGTGATATTCTATCCCAATAGCGCAGTAAGGGCTGCGACAAGCAGCCTTCAGCAGCCCAGGGCTACCCAGACCACAAGCTAGAACTAGCTGGGATCTGGAGCATCCTGCCGTTTTCCATGTTCTCAGGATTTTGTGATTCTTAGCTGGAGGTCAAGAAAGTAGTTTCTCTTCTGCCGGAGAGACAACTCTGACGCTTAACAGCTGTAAACATCAGTGAATACATGGGGGGGGTAAAAACAGTCCTTATGGAATCCTTGTCATAAGAACATAGGACATAGTTACACTGCCTCATCTAAGGCATTGCTTTCAAAAATTACTGGCTTTTAGGATTTTTGTACCCTCAGAGATGAAACCCGAGTTACCTGTTCTGGGTTAACACAAAAGGGGGCTTAATTTTCAGGGTTCCAGCAGGAATAGCTAAAGCAAGCTTTTTTTTTTTTTCCCCAAAAAACCAAAAATTCCAAAATAGCAAGTTAATTTTTTCTACTGAAATCTGGGCCTCACTTCATTTTTATAAGAGAAAACTACATAAAATTATAGTAAAGTTTTACAAAGTGCTCTTTATTTATTTTAGTTGTCTTTATCTGACCTTTGTAAGTCCATCTCCAAACAGAGCTGTACATTGTTAATGCAGCAGGAAGAATAACAGTAAAAGGGAGAAGAGTCTCAGCTACTTCCACTTCCCTGGGAACCCCCAGAGGGCTGCTGGACAAGCCTCTGCTCCACCTTCCTGCACAGGGGCTTCTAAACAAGGCAATAGTTGCTGCATTGAGATCACAAACTCTTCTGTTTTTCCAGCAGTTTGGCAAACTCAAACACCTGTGGCAAGTGGCTGTTTCCAACCCAGGCTCTGAATGAATCATGGAATCATTCAGGTTGGAAGAGACCCTTGGGATCAGAGTCCAACCATCAGCCCTACTCTACAAATTCCCCCCCAACACCACGTCTAAACCACTCTTAAATGCATTCAGGAATGGGGACTCAACCACCTCCCTGGGCAGCCTGTTCCAGTGTCTGACCACCCTCTCTGGGAAAAATTCTTTCCTAATGTTCAGCCTAAACCTACCCTGTTGCAGCTTGAAGACATGAATGCAGCTACGCCCTCGTCAGCCACCTGAAGACCCGATTCTGGAGAGGTTTTTTGCACAGGATCAACACTTCAACTTTAGGATTTAAGAAATAAATAAGAGCTAAGCTGTATTTCAAAGCAAGAGGTGCATTTTGACACTTGGTCACCCAGCATCACTAGGTAGGCAGGTTTCACTGGAACATAACACACCTGCAAGGATTTTTGCCTTTTTTTTTTTTATCTTTTACTGTGATGGAATTTAGAGGTCTTAGTTCAAACCAGAGCCCTTTGATTAAGAGGTGGAGAGAAGAAAGAAAGGTAGGTTTGGAATCCAGTCTTAAGAAAACACTGTAGTGTGAGACATTCTCCAAGCTTAAACAACAAGAGCCCACAGCAACCCCTCACTGACCTGGTCAAACAGCTGCTTGCCTGTAGTGTTTGGCTGGATGGCAAACTCCAGCTCTGCATCCATAGTAACAACTCGAACATTGATCTAAGGAGAAAAACAAAAAGCATTGTTTAAGATGTACTTAAAGCTATTTATCAGTGTTAGCACAGTACTTTGTGTACAATACAGTCTCCACGCTTTGATGCACTACCGTAACCTCAGCAATACACACACTTAAGCCCTTATTAGATGTGTGGTATCACCCCAGCAAACTTAATTGGGGCACTTAGTAAGACTCTGGTGTCTTATCCAGATTGCTCTGCAGGTTTTCAACTCAACACAGGATTGGACTCAGCTTCTGGTTTAATGAGAGGGGGCATTTTAGAGTTGACTGTTTCCAAGCATAAACCCCCTTGGTGTATGAACTCCTGTGAGCACACGGCGTAGCTGCCTGCAGGCCATCTCTTGGATTACCAAAGGCCCTAATGACTAAATTAAATTTAAGACTTATAATTTAACTTCCATTTATATTAGAGCTGGAATTAATCTGAGGTTTTAAAGGCAAAAGGCTGCAGATTATTTTTCTGAAGCAATCAGCATTAACCCCATAAATGTTCATTCTTTCCCTCGTAAAAATCTACTCAGCACATAAAACCAGCAGTTGTGGGTACGTAAGGATAATACAGGGCAAGAGTTCACTAAGCTGTTGGGGTTAGCAAAGAAACAACATAGCCAGATTTGCTGCAGTGGCAGCAGCAGATTGCAAGACAGAGGTTACTACTGTATGCAGAAGGCAATGAGTAGAAGTTGATTAGCAGTTAATCAGGAGGCAAAGGCAGCAACTTGCAGGGAACAGCATAAGGGCTGGCAAAATGGTGACTCAGGAAAGGATTATCTCCAACTGTTCCAACTACAGGAGACTGTATTGCATCCAGTATTATACTATGCCTCAAAAAAAGCAAATTGAAAAAAAAAAACCACCACAAAACCAACCACAAACCAACACACAAGACTGAACCAAAAAAACCCCCCAAAAATCAAACCCACATAACTGGGTAATAGGGTTCTACTAATGAGTTTGATTTGTAGCTTGGCATTTTAAAGGGGACAGAATCAAAATGTAAATACAAGGCCAGACGATGGGTAAGCTACACACAGAGAGAAGGTTTCATGCTGTTTTCCCAACATTTTATAAATGTCACATTACAGAAAGCAAGGGCTAACAGCCCAGCAGCAGCACTGGTCCCAGCACAGCGGCACAGGTCGGAAGCAGCGAGGGGAAGGGGCAGAAGAGGGAGGGAATCACAAACTACAAAACAGTGACAGTTTCCAGCCACCTGATTCCGTACATTTAAAAATCCAGGCTAAATATCAGGTAAAACAATGTTACACTCAACACAGACCTGTGCTCAAAGGCAAGCTGTCCTACGTATTAGAACATTTTGCATTCTTTTTAGTAAGACACGAAGGAATCAAAGCGTCTTCTAACCTTTACAGAGAGGCTTCTTTTTTCCCCTGCCCTCTAACAGATGACAGAGGAACCTCCTACAGAAAAATGACTGAAGGCAGTTGCCGAGACACAGAACCCCAGAACTGAAGCAGAGATGACGACTGCTTTAGGTGCCTTGTCACTTTCAAACTGCAGTTATAAAAGCCATGTGTCCTTTAAATTAGGATTTTTTGTAAAAATAATAATAATTTAAAATCCTCTAAAAGCAACAGGACAGAACAAACATGGGAGGTTTTCTAAGAGCTCCTGTAGCATTTGGGATCCATAATGGAAGTATGGTTAAGGCTTTCTTCCTGTGCCTGAAGAACCAAAGGTTTCCCAAACGCTGTAGGAAGGGGAGGAGAAGTTCAGACGCCGTATTATCAGGAACAACAAGACTGCAATTCGAAGATGTGACCTTAAAAAGCTCCTGTTGCTTAATCCTTTCTCAACAATAAATCCCTAATCGTATCCTAATCCCTTTCTTCCCCCTTCAAGAAAACATATGCTGGTAATCCACAGTTTTCTATTGTACAAGTTATTTGTACTTCTGGCTGGAACGCTGCAGTAGGTGTAAAATAAGTATTGCTTTACAAGCTAATGTGGAAAGGATGTGCTTCCCACTCCTGACCAGCAAACCTGCAGGATGTTGGCTGGGCACAGAATTCCCCTCAGCACCAGAACGTTCACCTCTTACTTCATCTCCTTAGTGGTTATTTGCTAGTAAAAAATGTAAACTCCCTAGTCTAGGGGAATACCCTGTGTTACTCCAACCCTAAAAAGACCCTTCTGGATCCTGTCCTCTTCTTAAAGGACTGGTTACATAGCGAGCTAGTTAGTGCCAAAGCCATCTACTTGCTACATCTTTTAAGACTTACTCCAGTAGTAAGAACAAAAATTGAAGTCTCCTGCTTTCCACTTCAATCATTTAAGGCCATAAGCATGCAGGAACACGACTACTAGGTTATCCAAAAAACTTTCAAGGATACTTGGTATGTGGTAAAGGATAATTCCCGTATTCTTAAAGGGCTGAACGACCAGCAGGATACAGAGGAATTCCCTGGTGTGCCCTCAGATGAGCTCTAGCCACACGACAGGCAGAGCGAGGAGAGCCAGGGCCTCCAGCAGTTGTCACTTCAATCAGTTGATGACTGCCTGGGAAAAAAATCCTTTGAGTCTCCCTCCTGCCGTATTAAGTCTTCTTCGCTTCTCATCTCCAAACATTGGCCTTGACTTCAAGAAGAACATAATAGTTTTAACAGTGTTTCTGAATGGACGTCCTACAACCACTCCACATGAGATTTTAGCCCCAGAGAAGCTGGTAGCGAAGCAGGCAAACAGTGTTTAAACCACTTGAAACCCTGGTTGAGACGGTCTGAAGAAGCCATGACGTTGGCTAAGGCTGACAAGATGCCCAGTTTGTCACTCAGCTCAGACCACACGGAACTCCCTGCGGCGCCAAGAGGATTAAATCAGAACCCAAGGTGCGAACCGGTTCAAGATATTGCTGGGGAGGAGACCAGGGAACAACTCAGACTGACTTCTGTCAGCAGCAAAACGAGCAAGACACAGTTAAGACAACTTTCCCAAGTGAAGTCCTGCTTCCCCTGTGCAGAGAAGGCAGGTCATTTGTAAAGTCCCTACCGAATCCTGGCAGTACCCCAGGACAAATCTGGAGCCATAACAAAAAAGAAAGCCATTTTTAATTGTTTCAAGACACAGGTGCATGAAGGGGAGGAGAACACGTGGCTGTTTAATGTTTAAATGCACGTAGCACGCCAGAAATCCTAGACAAAGATGTAACTGCCTTCTCACCAGGCCAATGCCATAACACAATGATTATACTTTTATGTCTGAGACTAATATACTTAAAATGAAAGACAAAGAGTGCCTTAGAAGGTTGGTTTGTGCCTACCAAAACGTTGCAGAACACACATTACAGTTCTCCTCTTCCCTCATCTCAGGATGCATAACACTGCTAACACTGATCCAGAGGGGAGCAAACGTGCTGTTGAAAAGGCAACGCTGTTTGCATTTAAAGGAAAAAAAGCTCTGTGAATTGTAACAGACAACAGAAACCAAAGAACTTACTACACCAAATGACTGAACACTAATTCCATGACTTCAGACTGCTCAGGGTGGACTGCAACACGTTACCATTATTTCCAACTGGCACAAGAGACAAGTAAGATGAAAGATGGAGCTGAAGAGAATTCGGAATATAGTTTAAATAATCATAACACTATGGAAAGTTCTTGTACTAGAAGCTACAGCAGTTAGGATGGGATCTTCCTTGCTTTAGGAATGCCCTCAAGTCATGCATCTGTTCTTACATATTCTTTTTAAGATAACATCTCTTCCAATGCTAAGTTGGTGGATCAATCTATGGGATACTGCAGCCTTTCAGAGGCTGTGCATCATACAGTACCCAACTTTGAAAATTAAAGAGCCATTTGAAAAACATTCAGAAAACGTTGTCTCTTTAAGGAAGCAACACGTTGCCAACCGGCTGAGTGGCAACACCTTCCTCTGTGTAAGATCCAAGACTTAGAGAGGACTCCAAGGTGACATTGCTTCTTCAGTCCCTTCCTCTCATAAATGCAGTTCCCAGGTGTGTTGGGCACTGGGTGCAGAGGTAGTTTTCTTCCGAACTCTGATGCTTAAGCCACAGCCTGTTGGTCCAGAATCTGTCTCTGGTTGCAGGCAACACGGTGTCTTTGAAGTTAACCATCCTCCTCCTGATACTGCAGCTCCACTGCAAAACATCCTCCACCAAAAGGAAAAAGGCAGGCAGAACAGGAGAAAAGCCCACAGCCCACACACAATGTGAAGCCATCAAGATATTTTATATGCTGATGCATGAAATCCAGTACCCCTTAAGTTCACTTGCACAATAAATAAAATAGTTCAGTGAAATCATGAAGTTGTGCAAGTCATTTAAAAATACCTTACAATTTATTTCCAGCAACTACATAAGATAAAGGGCAGTAAATAGCAACTTTTACCCACATACACAAGACAAACCAGTACTTAACGTGTCACATATCATCATTATTACACAGCTCTAAATGCCTCAGACAATGCTCAGGAATGTTTTCTTCCTGTTCCCAAGGAAGGATAAAGACCAGTCTCTTAAATAGCAGGTTTACAAGTGCAAACACTGGTGAAGTATCTGTCCAAGTGGTGGCAATTAGCAGTGTCATAGTGGAGAAACCTAGATAGCCATGTCCTCTTTCTTCAGTCACTGCACCTCTGGAGGGGATCCCAGGCCAGTACCTGGACCAGGTAAGCAGATCAGCCCCATGGCACAGAGGGGATGAGGGGTGTTTGAAGTGCTGTACCTGCACAGCACATACTGTGGAAAACAGCACACAGGCCTGGTAGGGTTTCCTGCACAGAGGCAAACTGACTGTCTATCGCCCAGACATGCTTGTGCTGAAGGAATACTGCCCTCTTAACAACAAATGACACAGCACTATAAATACTATTAAGAAAGCAGTGGTACTAAGCCCCCATCCTCACTTTTGCAGGTCTATTTTGCCGCCCCACAAGCAGTAATTACTATTGTACTTATAATAAATAACAGAAAACCTTTCTTTGCCCCGAGTTGCAAGGCACCTGCATGGACAAAGTAATCCCATTTGAGACACGTGTAGTGATTAGGTACCTCTGGGAACAGGAAAAGCAATTTCATGTAGCAGCATCAGAAGGACACTGAAATTGCTCTCTATTCTTCCACTTTCACGCATCAATGTTCGCTGGTTCCAGGCCCAACGATAAAGAAAGATACTGTGCTAAATATTGTGGGAATACTTTCAACTTTGATTAGAGAAAAAAATATATCTTGGATTCCAAAGCACAGAGCTGACCTACGAATACTTCAGCATCTGTATTTCTCCATCTTCTACAAGTTAATTCAGTCACAGCTAATGGTACACAGACTGTGGGGAGGAAAGAAGAGCTCTAGGAGGGTAAGTAGGGTGAATAACCCAAGCAACTGGAGAAACGTTAGCTCCATTTGGTATATTATTCTTCATTTTTATTAAGAATTTTATTGAGAACACAGCACTGAGAGCCACTTGTCTCTTCTCTGACAGAACAACTTGCCTGATCAAACCTCATCTAGTAACATATTTGATTTGGTCCCATGACATAGACAAGGTAAACAACAAATCTGAGCCACGTGAAATTACAACCAAATGACAAGTCGTGCACCTAAATTCTCTATAACTTCTGTCAATGCAAGAGACAGTGTCATGAATATCAAGCAAATCACTAATTCTCTTTGCTGCTGCAGCACTGCCGAAGCACAACTTCCCTCCAAGTTGGGCTCAGCACCTTCAGCTTGCTGGAACTACCGTCAGGGAAATGTATTCTGACCTTCTCATGGCAGGCCGAGGTCTTGAAAGGGGGATGTGAGTGTGGTGGGGTGGAGGGAGTAAGAATACATAGCTAAGTATTCTCATGGTCCCTAGAAGGCAGAGTGCCCTTAAAAGTCACAAAGAGCACCTAGTCAAGAATGAAAAAGAAACTCTTTAGGAGGACAGGACTGGGATTCAAAGATCTTGGTAGGCCTGATGAATAAGTTACAGGTGTTACACTTGGAGAGGTGAGAACAGACAAGCAGCAGATGAAGAGATGAACAAATTACAGGCTGGCAAACAATGGGCTACAGCAGGACTGTAGACAAGGATGTGGTCTATTATAATCCCCAGAAAAACACCACGTTTCCTGGTGCGATGCTATTGCATAGAAGGAAAAAAATACATTCTTTAGCATATTTGTCACCAGAAGCATTACAGGTGGTGACTATGCTGTTCTCCTTGCCTGATGACTTCCCAGTTGGAATGCTGTCGCCCAAATTTGAATGCTTCTTTTGGAAGGGAGCAAGTTCATCAAGGAATGTCTGCACTAATCAGCAGGTCAAGTGTTTTGGGGTTGATTGCAAGGCTTTTTGGGTTTCACTGTCGTTTCAAATCAGAGTTTTTCTTAGCATGGCACTAATCTCTTTCAAATGGGAGTTATCTGAAGCATGAAGGATTTATAGCCAAGACAACAACTTTTAAACCCACATGGAGGGAAATGCCAAAAAGCTCTCTTATTTTGCAGGCTAGGTAAGAGGAAAAGAAGCAATAATTACTGGAGTGGTAAGATACTAGAATACTACATAACCACTTCCACCTTCACGGTGCTACATTTTTATGATTTAAAGCATATCCAAGAAGCTACAATGAGAAGGCAAATGAGAAACCTGAAATTTCTCTTCTGTGGAAAGGAGAATCCGATTCCTACAACAGTGGGAGAGAGGTGTATGGCACAAAACTGAAGAAAGCCCTTCAGTAGGATACACACACTCCTCCTCTGCTCCCAGGCCGGAATCCTTTCTGCGCTACCTGCCCAACACCCAATATTTCAGAGAGGGCAATAGCAGCACAGCAAAAAAAGTCTGGAGCATTCCACACCTCCACGCTGCAAAGCACATGTGGTTGGCTGACAAGGGAGAAAACAGCCCCATCAGGTCACAAAACACGAGTAGGGGACGGCCTCATTGGCACCCACTTGAGCGAGAAGCCAAGCTCATTGCACTGATTTAAGCCACCCAGTTTCCCAGTTGTACCCTGTGAAATCAGAAAGACCCGACTGCGAACCGAGGGACACGTTCTATTTCAAACCTCCTTGTGTTAAACGTTCCTTCCTCATTGCAAATAAATGGGATCATTAAAGTCACGTCCCACTGGCATTCCTCTGAGTCTATGAAGCAGAGTTAGGTACTGCTGCATTTGCAACAGGTAAAATTAAGAGTGGAATAGGCTGGTCTTTGTTCCTTAAGACCTTGCTCACCTTCCCACGCAAGGGGAAAACACCACAGAGGGTAAAGACAGTTGTATATAATAATTTAGAAAGCTAGTAGTTACTTTAAAATTGTCCAGCATTGTTGTTAGCCTTAACTACAGCTTTAATGCACCAGCTTGTACAACCTTTTTTTTTTCCTGTAGTAATCCTCAGTATTTAAGAAGCAATAACTATACTGGGCTATACTTAACTGAAATTTTAAGTTTACTCAAGGCAAGAAGATCCCAGCTGCTCTCATGCATAACAACTTCTGTGGAGGTTCTTCTGAAGAGAGGAAAAAGTACTTTGAGGGGAAGCCAAGGATAATTTTGACCTGAAATCAGAAAGCTAGAGACTCTTTTGATGAAGTGGGGGTGAAAGGGGTTCATGTGGGCAGGAAAACCTTGAATACCCAGATCTGGAGAGACATCCAGAAATTCCAGTTTTAGCAAAGCAGGTTGAATTTTCAGAACAAACTTCCCCCTCCCCACCAGCATACACAAACAAACAGATCACAAGAAAGCTAACCCATGAAGCTTGGTTTTGCAGCCAGGCTACTTGACTCTTTGTAAGACAGCACGAAACCTTCCTTATAATTAAGCATGAAGATAATCCTAGAACATAAATTCAAACTTTTTTTAGCTTATTTGTGCAGAAGATGCCATTTTAAATTACACTCCTATCTCAGTTTCCTTAATCAAAGCCTGATATATCTTCTGTCAGCATATAACAACTGCACAGCAGGCATCTGCGTGAAAAGCTGAGAAGCAGCCATGGCTGTAATTCAGTTCTTTATCTTAGGTCAAGCAATAACACCAGAAGATCATGAAGATTTCATGCAGGTGTGGCAAGGGTACGTGACACCACATCTCTGACAGCCCTGGCTCCCAAATGCCTATGTCTCAGCTAGACTTTGAGCATTCCCTGTCACTGGTCAGCTCTGTACAGTTAATATTAAGTTACACAGTGAAAGCAGTAGAACCAAAGCAAGTTACTCTTCCCAGAGTAAAATCTCTTTCTCCTCCACCAAAGTTTTCCCCCCAACTCTTTCGTAACAAGGGAATTGCTGGCTCAGTCAGGGAGAGCTGAAGAACTGAGGCCTTTTAAAGATCTTACAATTCATATTTTTTTTAAAATCTAGAACTACCTAGGGACAGCCCTACGTTCTGACAAGACAAAGCAATGCAGTTTAAGTCTGAAAGGCCCCAAGATATTGCCCTTAAAGCCCCACACACTCGGGGAGCCCAGACATTTTTCGTGCAAAATATTTGCTCTTTCTCCAGGGCTGGAGCCATGGTTTACTCTGAACACAAGACGAGGCTAAGGAAGCAGCAGGAGGGTTTACAGTGTTCAAAGTTTATGTTAAAATGAATGAATTTTCACTTTAAAGACTCTCTGATGCTGTGTAACACACTGTTAGTATGGTTGGAATATCTGTGTTCTTTAAAGAAGGGACAGGCAGGCAGAGACAGCAGGCTCAGGGCAGCACCACTGCCTGGATGAGCTGTTTGCCCTCAGCTGACGTTAGGATGGATTTAGGAACACAGACCGAAGCAACAATAGGCCCTTTGTACCTACAGGATAAACACAGAGGGAAGCTGCAAGGCCACAGGATCTAACTCCTTCATACACAGACTGTTTTATCGTGACAGCTGTTGCATCCAATTAAACATAATGAAGTTGCAAGACTAAGGCTTTACACATTTCGACCAAAACTCAACTAAGCTTTACCTCAAGAAGTCACTCAGAGTCCAGAATGACTCCAGACTGTCTTTTGTGGTCTTCCATCAGAAACATCAGCATGGGGCCAAGTGTTAGATAATATAGAGGGGTTTAAGATGTCAAGTTCTATTATAATTTCAAAGTCTTTTAAACAAGTTAATGTCTCCAATATTTATGAGTCAGCTACATAAACTGATATGATCCTTCTGCAATCCCCACAAGGGAAAGTAAAAAAAATAACTGGTTATCTTATAGCCTCCATCCAGAACACAAACAGTGTTTCATACCCCTGCTTGGCTTTTTCATTTGGCAATGAGAGACATGCAACAATTTATGCAAAAGCCGAATCTCACAGTCCCAAGTCACAACAAACAGAGGCAAGGTCTGAAGACATGAATATTCCAATAAAAGCCATAATAGCCTCGGAGCTTCCCCTGAATCCGAGCACCAATACTGGTGCCTCTGACAGTGATTTCTGTGATTGTTCTTCTGAGGCACAAGACTGGCACGGTACATCAGAGCAGGCTGGGCTGTGGGAACACAAGGAGAGTCTGTAACTTACATTCTCAGAGGATTCTGCCCCCGAGACCAAGAGCCAAATGTTGGAGAGATGTTCTCAACAGCCACGTTCTTCTCAAAGGCGGGTATTACAGGATGCAAAGCAGTATTTTCCAGAACTGGAAGAAGCTCAAGGATGTTTAAAAGGATCAGCCAAGCTGGTTAGGACTTCTCAGTTTGGAAGAAAGTTAACTGAGGCTGGGACGTTAAGAGCATATAACTCATGACTTTGTAAGAACAGGGGGGACAAGGACCACGTGTTCCCTGCTCTCCCAACAGAATAACTACAGGGCATCAACACTCGGAACAAGAAAGTTTTTCAAATAATGCTGTGGAGAAAGGAGTTTTGTTGATAACTTTCCAAACCACACGAAGGTTATCTAGGACAGGCTTTGTTAAAGCATACTGTGGATGCTGGAGTTCACATGGTTTCAAGGGGAGAGTGGACAAGTTCACAGAAGTCCATTTAGTAACTCATTATATAGGAACTTTCAGCTTCCAATACCTCAGCAGCTCGAAGGAAAGCAATGGTGCATATCTTTGAAATACTCTTCCTCAAGCATCAGCTTTTGGCCAGCATTAGACTATTAGGCCACAGGGGCTTTCTGCCTGACCTGGCAAGGCCAGCCATGTTCTTATAGAAGTCAAAGTGCAGGAGGAACACTAACTGCACTTAGTTAAGGAGAAAAAGCAGTGTAACTACTCACACGAGGCCCAGTAACAATGTGTGTTCATTCTGCCTTCTCGTTATGAATCCATTTGTCAAACAGGGATGTATTGATTCAATACCCCACCCTTCTGTTTTACCTCATGGACTTCAGTGGAACATATCACATGGCATTCACAAAATTTATGAGTGGAATTATGTGATGTGATCACCTCCGATAGCTCGATAACCTGTTCTATGTCCAATACGCTACAATGCTCACACCTCCCAGTAAGGTACTTCAAACAGTATGCAACAGCCACTATTTGCTCCCAGATAAAGATAGGTCATTGCAAGTCCTGGAATGTCACCTAAGCACAAGAAAATTGCTCTTGAGAAGTTATAGATTGAACAGGAAAAGTGACTGGCAGGATTGGCAAAACACCCCTTCCTGACTCCTAAAACAGCTTGAGGGCTTCTGAGTTTCATACTTTCCACAGGCCCTCCACTGTAGACACGTGCTGGCAAACAAACATGCCCCAGTGATTCCCAAAGCCTACCTAGAGTACAGCAGGGGCTGAAAAAGTAACTTGCAAAAGTTCACCTGCACGACTGTATGAGTTTTTGAGGGGAAAGCTATTCTCTGCCACACCAAGATCACCAAATACTCATTATGCAAATCCACCCACCAATCCACACCACATACTTTGTACACCAGGAACTTTCTATAAACACTTATCTCTACAAAGACAAAAAGTTAAGCAAATTAAGCTTTCACAATTAAAGTGTATTCAGCTCAATGTCAAAGAATAACTTCAGCTTGCACAAAGAACTCTGAAGCCCAGATCCCACAGTACAGACTTTGAAGTCCTCTACTGGGCCACACGGGTTCAATACAAATACAAGATTCTTTAATCTCTTCCTCTTCAGGTAGAAAGCAGCTCATAGATCTGCTCTGTGTATCTGAGGAAGGGTGGTCTCCTGGCAGAACTGAGAAAATCTGGACTTGTTTCATAAACTTGCTCAAGATTCATCAACAGGATGTCCACTGGCATCCCCAGAAAAGCCCTTCTCACACACGTTCCACACTGAGGTTAGAACAACCACAGCAAACATGGACATGTCCATCCAAAACCAAGAGAGGAAGAGATTGCAACACCAAGTTTCATACAACAACTAGAGCACTTGCTCTTGATAGTGGGAGGGGGAAGCAAGTGCACAATAACCCTCGCTCAAACTGGACAACTCCATAGTCCCTTCTCAAAACCAGCAGAAGGCAACAGGCCTTTGGTAAGGGTGCCAGCACCTCTTCCGTGAGCCTACACAGCAGGTGGCCAAATACAAGTCCTTGGTCATCAAGGAACAGTTTCTCTTGCTCACTCAATCAGAAGATGAGTGTTTTGCATGTTAATTCTTAGACTTTTACTTTAATTGGTGGCTGACATATCGGGAGCACATCAGCCCCAGCTGTGAATAGGGGTGCTACTCACGCTCTCTCAAGGATGAGAGCAGAGGCAGGGAAGGCAGGTGATTTTTTTCCTCACTATGAAGTAGGAACTATAAAGAGAAACAAAAATCTGTATCTGAACAATTGAGTAATATGTTTAGCTCTTACACCGAGCTAAACCTTGTTTCCAGACTCCCACAGCAACAATTTTCTCTCTTTCCTCGGGGTAAGACATCCTGTACGTTGCTCAGTGAAAACTAGAGACTTCAGTTGCTTCTGCAAAGGGCTGCGCTCGGTAGCTCACGGGCTAAACGTTATCTAATGCTGAAACCAGGCTTCAAAGCAAGCACACAAGGCAGCTAAAATACATTACTTAACAGTCTGTGGTGTGGTGCCTCCCTTCAAGGTCAATGGAGCGATTATGGGATTTACAGCGCACACAGAGGAGTGCCAAACAAGAATGACACTGATGTGGGAATCTTTAGCGGTCATCAACATGTCTTATTCTCAAGAAGTCCTGACGTATCACAGGTTGTTTTTTCATGGACAGAGGAAGGCGTTCATGTGGGTGGAAGGAGGGAGGGAGAACAGGAAGGCTTATCTCCCCTCCTCTGCTCTTTAAGAAGGCTAAGAAATTCTTTAAGCAGCAACAAACATAACACCCTTGATTTCTCTGCAGCAGTTAAACATCCCAGAACAAACTCAGAAATGCTTATTCAGCTCATGCAGTAATTCTGGGGTTTGGCGCAATTGTGAGCTCATTCTAACTTCAGTCATCTGTGAATTACTCCCTAAATGGACTATTAATAGAATCCTCCAGCTTCCTTTTGCAGCTATGAGTGGGAGTCCTCACATTTGGCAAATGGAAGCTCTCTCACATTGCCATTTTGCACCAGAGTATACACCTCCTGGTATCAATTAAGTACATCCCATTGTCTGACACATTGCAATTGGTGCTTACAACAAAAGGGTAAGATTTTACTCCTGACTAAATCTACAGCTATCCATAAACTAAGAGTATTTTAATTAATTAGGAGCACTTAAGGACATGAAAAAAATATTTCATTTCAGTCAGGCAATAGCAATCAGTTGTAAAGAATTTGGGAGATAAAACTGTTATGCATAGTTAACAGATACACAGTCAAGAATAGACTGGGAGAATCTAGGAACAAATATTATTATTTGTATTTAGAATAAGTTCCTGTCACTGCACTTCCATCTCTTTGGGCTGGCTTATCATAAACTTGTTTAATTTTAATACCATAATCTGTTAACAGACAGCTAAAGGTCTGACAGAAGACTTGCATGCTGTCTTTAAGGGTTGGGTTGGTTTTTTGGTGGGTTTGGTTTTTTTTCAGAATTCATGTATATTCAACATCAAACAGGTATTGAGGACTTGTCTAACCACTTAATGCTTAGCACACACAATCACGTTATTAACAATGCAGGGCTGAGAAAAACCTTTTGAGTCATCAGTTCCAGCTCCCTACTCCTACAGGCAGCAACATCCTATCTGTCCCTGTCAAACTATCCTTAGGTCTTGGAATAATCTCCCTATAAGACCAACAAGCAGGAAAAAAAACCCCATCATACACACACACACACACACACTTAATTGCTCTAACATTTAAAAGTCTCTTAAACCACAAGTTCTGCTTAAAGTAGAACTTTGGCATTTAAACCCCTTACATTTTATACAGGTGAAGGAAGTAGTAACTGGTTTAGTTCTACCAGGCTGAAGTATAGAATCATGGAACAGTTTGGGTTGGAAGGGACCTTGAAGATCACCAAGTTCCAACCCTATAGCCAGGCACTCTTTTACCGTGAGATGACTTCCTGCCTCTAGTCATCCCAAACCCCTTCTCTAGGTTCTGATTTGAATGTCTCTCTCCTGGACACAGATAAGTGTAACCTATATTCAAGGAAAGATCTCGCAAGCACTTCCTATTAATGCTTTCGTTAGAGAAACCCTAGAGATGACACAAACAACGTGACAGTCATCTTACCACTGATTAATCTGGATACTTCTATCCCATATAGCCACGGACCTTCTTCCCCCACCTCTCCAATTTTAACTATTCCAGTGGGGCCTCATTATCTCAGCCCTTCAATTCCCTTTATGGGGTCACTCTCTGCATGAATAATAACACACACACCCTCAGCATAGTATTAGCAGATTTCGTTAGTAAGCTCAGCTTTCTGACCACAGGCCGCTAATAAAGGTATTAAAAAATGATGCCTCTAGATATTATTCATTTATATTTTCTCATTAGCACCAGAAGCTGTCAGACTGCATCTACCACTGTCATCTCTTTTCACAGTTTTATACACACACACACAAGTATTAAAAGTTCTTGTGTGACACTACATTAAATGCTCTACTGAAAGCCTGACTTTGCTTCCTATGAAACTTTATGTTTTTTTCCCCAACTGGAAACCAAAATTCCACCTTTGATAAAGCAACAGAGAATACTGGTAGGTCAGATCAAATGAACAGGTCTATAGACCAGAGATCAGGTATCCTTCTCCTTCTGTAAGTAATGTTCATTAGCCCACAGCCAAGCTGTTCTAGCCACAATTTGTTAGATCGGTTTGTTTGGCAACAGGATATAATTCAGCTAAAACACCCTCCATTCAATGAGTCAAACAGAAATAAACGAGTAACATGCATCTAGGAAAAACACAGAGAGCACACACACACTCCAGCGATGAAAAGATGCCAAATAAACTAATTTGCTCGGCCTTGCATTTCAGCTGTTTTCATGTAACACGGAAAGATTTGGACGATATTATCTCTCTCATGTCTCCTTACACAGTAATTTGCCACCCGTGAAACCTGCACGAACCTCTGTACAGACTAGATGGAAGTTATATATCTGAACTGCTGATGCACTCCCAGCCATAAACCCTTATGCACCAGGTACAAGAAGTTATATATTTATAGCTTACCTCACAAAGATCTTGTTACTTTGTACCTGTCACACATGGCAGAACGTCTGCATTAAATTATAAATTAACACTTGCCTGTATTAACAAATACATTTATGTCAGTTATTTTCTGGAGTGCTACTAAAATTTATTTTAAGCCCTATAAGCATGCATCAGATCCAACTAATTGTGAGTGAGTGTCACCACAGAATCTGGTATATAGTTGGCTTTCCAGCAGTTCACTTCAGTACCCAATTAAAATACAAAATTATTAACATTCTAGTGTTAATGGACTTCCTATTTCTTTAATGTGAAATAATAGATTCGAAACATGCTCTGCAAGCATTGTGTGTGCATGCATAACTTTTGTTAAAAAAAAACAACCTCTCATATAAAGTTTTAACTCAGTGGGTTTTTGGGGGGTGGGTGTTGCCAAAATTTTGCTTTCCATCATCTTAACCTTTACTGGTGAAGAACTGATGACCAGTGTGTCAAATGTCACCCACAGCAGCACAGAGTCTGCCAAGCAACATCATATTTACTTACTCCATGCAGACAAGACACATGCAAACAAGCTTAGATAATAAATATTTAGTACCCACGTCACGTACCCATCAGAAACTAAACTCTGCATCCCCAGAGTTCATGCTACCATTCCTCACGCGTGCCAAAGGCTGTTGTCATGTTCGCCCCAAGGACGGCTCTGCCTCTGGAGTGACAGCTTTACATCCTCTCCCCCTGCTCCCTGCAAACTGACAGGAATCCTATTTAGCTGCATTAAGGACAAATGAGCCGGGTTGGGAAGGATCCAAATCCGGCCTCAGTCCGACCAAACAGTGCATTTTATTAAAATAACCTCTGCAAGATTCCTCTTTGCTGTTTCCTGTGAGGTGGGAGTTAGCCCTACTGAGCAGCAGGTTGAAAAAAAAAAGTGCTTATATGGTACAAACTATTGACACAGAGCCTTGTTCATAAATCCCAGCCAGTAGGTCACATCTCAAACCATTAGCGTACAACTGTCCTTCTCCAATGGAAGGTGGTTTGCAACATCCACCTTCGTTATTCACCGGCTAATCAGCCAAGAAACAAACAAAACTCCTCATCTACGAAGGATATGAACACAGCCACACCAGGCAAAAGGATCAACACAACTCTAATTTTTTCTTTTTCTTTTTTTTTTTTTTTTTTTCCATTAACAGACTAAAGAGTTTTTCCACACCTATCCATGGCTTCCAGTAAGACTTAGTCCTAAACCAGGATTTCAGATTATTTTTACCAGGATATTTCAGGAAAGCGCTCTGTAATTAGCAAAGGGCTAATAAGGTAGAGAGAGATTATTCACACACAACCTTTTACATCCATGCTTTGTAAATTAGGTATTTTCTCCCCCACCTGCAGATAGCTCCTTTCAGTATATATTTTTATATGCATTAATACATCACCTCCTGTGGATAATATGCACTCAAGGAGACTGAAGAGCTACCAGTTCTTAAAAAGATTGAGCACACTTTTTTGTACATTGCCAGAAACTGCAACATAAATTAAGCAGAATGTTCCTTTTGTTTTTTTGGAGGAGGAGAGGGCAGGGGGGAAGCACTGTAAACTAACTTTAATGTTATGATGGTAAAACATCAATTGCTTATTACCATAAAGATAAGCTTGTTTACTCCCTTTTCACAGGGGGTAGCTAATACTCACATAAATCCTTCACTGCACTGAAATAAAGAAATATTGCCTCTATTGGAAATAGATAACAACAATAATCCGTTCTGATTCTGCTCTTCAGAGTTCAAAAGTGCGTCTGCTCCCATAACTGCTCAGAGCTTTGCATCAGGCAGTTAGTTCCTCAAAGGAATTGTTGTTTCTAACTGGCAGGACAGTAGCTGATTTTAAAAGAAAACAAGTTTAAAAAAAAAAACAACAAAACCAAAACAAAAACACTAGAAAATTGAAGGTGTCAAGAAGAAAAAAAAAAAAGAGAAGGGATGAAAGAGATAGCAAAGTTTGAAGACGGCCAAGTCTGTTCAGTTAAAAAACAAAACAAAACAGGTTTTTGATAGTGACTGTTGGAGACTATTGTGGAGAACTGCATGAAGAGTTAAGAGCCGCTGGCATTTAGCTTTTAGATCACAAAGCAAGGGGGGGGGAAAGAGTTTCTCCCGTGTTTAGAGACACATACACGTTTCCTGTAGATAAATTACACAGGCCATGCAAACGCTCCATGGAAGCCGGTGCAGCTTTGCCACCTCTCGTTAAGCGGGAAGGCGATAAAAATCTCCTCTTTTAAGAGCTGCCGGGGAGGGAGGGCTGTACGTTCCCAGCCCGGCAACGGAAGGATCAACCGTCTGATCTCCGACCGGCTCCTTCCCGCTCTCCCCGCGGCATCGGGGCCCTCGCACCTCCAGCCCACCCCCGGCCGTCCCGGTGCCGCTCCAGCCCTGCTCCAGAGGGCAGAGACCCCGGCGCGGAGGCGGCAAGGCCCCAGGAGGCGCCCGCCCCATCAAGCGCCTAGGACGCCGGCAGCCTTTAACGGCCAGCGCCGGGCCCACAGAGCGTCCCTCCCCTTCCCCGCGCCCTACTCACCGGCTTCGGCATCTTGAGGGGCTGCTGGTGTTTCTCCCGCTCCCCAGGCAAACGTTCACGCAGCGGCTGCCTCGCCTCAGCCGAGCGCTCTGTGAGGAGAAGGAGGGAGGAGGAAGGAGCCGCTCCCGGCCACGGCAGCAGCACAACCCGCGAGTGCGACGCCGGCCGCCCGGCGGCGGTTAAGTACGCAGGTGGGGCCGCCGCG